>CAEGAE010088755.1:0-12214 GCA_903067095.1 Girardinus metallicus | reverse complement strand
CTTCACCCAGATTTTTCATTTGTATTTCTTGTAAATGCACATTGAGTGTTGAATGTATGGACTGGAAAATACAATAAATCTGTAGAATAAAGTATTCTGCTCGTGGATTTCAAGATTGATCAAAATAGCACAAAAAAGAAATGTCATTTTGGACATGTTTATTCATGAGGATGTACAGGTTTTGTCCAAGTGTGCCATTCAGAGTCTCCAGATGGCACACTTGGACAACACCTGATATACAAACTTCAAATGACTGTAACTCCTCAGTGCTTCAACATACAGTCATCAATGAGGCTCTAATATAATGACCAGAGGAATCCTCTGGTACACACAGCATTACTGATAGTGGAAATTGCTCCCCCCGCACTCTAGCAGTACGATGATCCCCCCCCCTCTCTCCCCCGACGCTGTTCTTCCCCCCATTCTCGCTCTTCTGTACGTTCTACCCCCCTCGCTCTGACTGTAGCAGCGGACGACTAAAGGTTTCCAGCATTCTCAAATCCAAAACTTGTCAGCACTCATACGGCCATAATCATCCACTCCCCTGAGTTGTGAAGTATTGCTGAAGAAATGCATCCAGTTTTGACACGTTCTCATAACGTGGCTCTCCGTGTCTCTCTGTTGGTGAGAAAAAGTCCCGTAAACACCGTTACGCACGAGGACGCACAGAGCCTGACTTTGACACAGCAAAGGCACACACCTTACGCGTGGTTACCATGCAGCTGGTGGATTCATGTCAAAACAACCCAAAATGCCTTCTACCTCATGACAGGACGCATGTCGGCTACACATCGGTGGCGTTAGATTTAGTCTCCAAGTTGACCAGTCAGAAATATTCCAGAAAGAATACAGGCATGTCAAAACGAGCTCAAGTCGCTCTCTGGATATTATTGGCTCAGAAAAAACTATTTCATCACATTATTGGTCGAATGCGGTGTCAATCAAAAGGGGGGGAGGGGCTCTAGGCTGCCCAATAAAAGCCTCATAATGGACACCGGCAGAATTTAAAGAGGCTGGTGGTCCAGCACAGAGCTGGACCACCAGAAACACCTAAGAGAAGACAAGTTATGATTGATATGGTTACAGTTCTATCCATGTTTTAATGTTGCAGAGCACTGTCTTTTTTCAAATTGTTCAAAGTTTAAATTGGTATTGTTGTACACCTTTTGTCTGGCCAGTCTGTGCAAGATTTAACAACTAACATCAGAAAATGGCACAAAACAAAAACATTTTCCACTCTGATTGGCTGCTGATGAGCCAGATTATAAGTTGAATGCCCATTGCATTTTTCTTAGACAACTTTAAAAATGATTTCTATTCACATGGCTTTTTTGTTCTCTGGAAACTAATAATACAGTAATATGTTTCTCTTTTAAGGATTTATGATGACAAATACAGAAACAATAAAAATTAAGATGGCAACAATAATGATACTAATATTAATCATAAAATAATATTCGGTGAATAATGGATAGGGGGGCACTGGCCCAAAAAAGGTTGAGAAACATTGCCTTTGACAAACAATTATGGCAGCATATTTTATTTGAAAGGTACAACTTAAAGAAACACAAAATTTACGAACAATGTAATTTGGACAGATGAGTCTAAAGTATGGATATCTTGACTCTAATGCACATTAGGAAAAAGACAAATAGAGTATAGCAAATTGTCTCAAACTGTCTGTAAAGCACAGCGGTGAAGGGGTTTTACAGCTTCAGGTGAATTTACAGACTTCTTCATATAGCACAGACTGGTAGGGACATTGGGTTACGTTGCTTCAAGTGCCTTGCCCACCCCAACATGTGCCTGAAGGAAGTTGGATTCAAAAGTTTTTTTTGAAAGGTGATGTACTCTACCCACTGAGCCACAATGCCCCTGGGGACCTCAGCACACCATAAAGTCTGTGTATTAAAGTTATTTTAAAATTAGTTGGTGTACCATAGAAATTAGTCTAAAATCGAATGGTTAACATAACAGAGAACCCAAACACTGCAGTGAATCTGAATGACTGAAAAGAAAAATAATATTCCTAGAATCAAAGAGGGTGTAGTTTCTTTTTATATTTTATATTACTAATACGTTCGTCCCTAGATGAACGTATTAATAAAGGGAAACTTTGTTACTGTTGTAACCAGTCTTTAATGCAGTGGTTCCCAAAGATTTTCTTCAGTGGAGTTTGAAGACTCCACTGAAGTTTATTTCACACTTGCGACAAAACACACTACAAACCATCTTTACAGTGAAACACTTTTGTGTTACAGTTTTTTTTTTTTTTATTTATCCATACTGCTTCCTGCTCCCTCCCCTGCAATGGCACTGCACCCCTCCTATGGCGCACGCCCCACACTTTGGGAATCACTGCTTTAATGGAATATGGTAGGACCAACATGTACTCTTGCAACGGTGTAATAAACATGGATTTTCAGAGTTTCAGTAATGCAGACCTTGTTGATGAGGAACCTCTGCTGTTAGAAAGAAGCTCATTCATACCACAGTGGAGGTGCTATGCCAAGTACGTTAACTCCCAGCAGCTCCTCCTCACATTCCTTCCTGCCACCTTTGCAGGTACTACTTTATTTTTGTGTACTGAGACAGAAAACATCTACATTTTTACTTTAAATTAAGGATTAGATGTGTGGATGAGGCATAATGTGCATATTGCATCTACTTGTCAGATGTTCTTATGTTGATGGCATCAACATTGGAGACTGAGCCTAGAAGTACTGTCAGTATGCAAGAGGATGATACCTTGACTGCCAGCAATAAATCTCAGGCAGACTCCCTGTCAGGTTCCACCAGTGGCCCTGATAAGTCAGACTCTGGCTACAGCCTGGTTTCTAAGCTGCACCGGAGCTCCAGCTGTGGCAACTTCTCAGGCAAGTCGTCTCTCCTTACATCTCCATCTGAGAGCCACACTGGGCCTATAGACTTGCTGCATGTGGAATCTGAGAGTTTGGACAATAGGCTGTCAGAGACAGATACTGGGACACCATGCTCAGGTTGGTATTTTGATCAAGCTAGTGGTTGTGATAACATTGCTGTAGATTAGCTCAAAATGAGCCAATTGAAGGAATAACCAATGTCTTAACACACTAGAGCATGACCATAATAGTACTTAAACTGTTCTAGATCCTGGAGGAAAAGAGGGAGTCCAGTTTTCTGAACCACAGAAGGAGGATTTGCGCATCAGTTTCAGCAGGCAGGTTTCCCAACAGAGCACTAGTGACAGCAGTCATTTAAGGTGTCCAGTTTATGTCTACAACTGCTCACTGGAGCACCTGAAAGAGCAACTAATACACCCTAACTCAAGTTGCCAACCTAAGGACATCTTTTTCAGGTAAGGAACTTATTTATTATAGGCCTATTCATCATATAGCAGAGATCAAACAGAATCAGCTCATATCTAATATGAAATTAGTTACTATAAATACTAGAAATTCACACACCACTTGCAGTGCTATTAATTAGGTGAAGAGTAGTTTAATCTGTAATGCTAAACTGGCTTGGAATCAACTTTGATGTACTTTTTACTGGTTAAAGTTAAGCACAGTCTAGTAGTCACAAACAGATTTGGGTTTACTGACTCCAGTAAACCACTGTAGTCAGCAGTATGGAAAGGACATACCAGAAAATCAGAATTGTACAAAACAGCAGTGAAAGATTGTTGGCTGATTTCATCAGTTTTTTTTCTGCTTATCCGGAGTCGGGAGGCCCAGACTTCCCTCTGTCCAGCGACTTGGGCCAGCTCCTCCGGAGGAATCCCAAAGCGTTTCTAGGCCAGCTGAGAGATATAGTCCCACCCGGATGACCGAGCTTCTGACCCTATTTCTAAGGGAAAGCTCAGACATCCTACGGAGAAAACCCATTTCGGATGCTTGTATCCGCGATCTCGTTCTTTCGGTCATGACCCAAAGCTCATGACCATAGATGAGAGTAGGAGTACTGATCAACCTTTAAATTGAGAGCTTCGCTTTTTGACTCAGCTCTCTCTACACCACGACAGACCTGTACTGCTCCCACTTCACTGCAGACGTTGCGCCAGTCCACATGTCGATATCCCACTCCATTTTTCTCTCATTTGTGAACAAGATCCCAAGATATTTTAACTCCTCCACTTGGGGCAGGACACCCTCCCTGACCCGGACAAGGCACTCTACCCTTTTCTGGCTCAAGACAATGGTCTTGAGTTTGGAGGCACTTATTCTAATTCTGGGCACTTTACACTCTGCTACGAACCGCTCCACCGAAAGCTGTAGACATGACATGATGAATTAAGTAGGACCACATTGTCTGCAAAAAGCAGAGATGCGGTCCCAACTGAAACCTATCCCCTCAACACCTTGGCTGCGCCTACAAATTTTTTTCATATAAGTAATGAACAGAGTCAATGAAAAAAGGGCAGTCTTTATGGAGAAACGAGCCCAACTCGCTGCCGGCAATGCAGACCAGACTCTAACACCGGTCATGCAGGAACTTAGTAGCCCATATCAAAGGGCCCGGTACTTCATACTCCTGGAGCACTCCCTACTGCACTGAGGGACGCGGTTGAATGTGTGTGGAGGGTGAATTCCCAGAACCCTCCAGAACCCTCCAGGGTGTAAAGCTGGTCCAGTGTTCCACGGCCTGGGAGAAAACCAACGATGGTCTCCCTTTTTGAATAGGGGGACCACCAACCTGGTTTGCCAATTCAGAGGAATTGCCCCCGATGTCCATGCAATATTGTAGAGCTGTGTCAACCAACACAGCCCTACAATATCCAGAACCTTAAGGAGCTTTGGGCGAATCTCATCCACCCCCAAGGTCTTTCCACCAAGGAGCTTTTTAACCACCTCAGTGCCTGTTTTGATTTGTCTTATCTGACAATGACATGTCAGCAGCATGTCTCTCCACTCCACAATTCATTCGGGAAGAGGAATTCCAGATGAATGCTTCAAGTGCTCTTTGTGGATGGTAATCTTTCCCTTGCAGGCTTTTTTTTCTGATGTAATGTTTTGTCCGTGTGATATTGGACTTTTTTCTTGGTTTTACCCTTAAAGCTTTTTGTTTTTCTCTTTTTGCAGGTCATTATCTCAAGACCGCAACAGTCCATCCCCCTGGACAGACCTCCTGTCTCAGCCTTACAAACATAAAGAGCTTGCTAATTACTGCAGCCTTCTCCAAGAACATTACCACCAGAGTTATGTTAAAGGTGACTTGACTTTAAATTAGGGATCCTCAATTCCAGACCACAAGGGCCTGTGTCCTGCAGGTTTTAGATGTGTTTCTGTTTCAACACACCTGTGTCAAATAATCAGGTCATTAGCCGGACTCTGGGGAAATTGACCTAGTCCCAATACTTGCACTTCCACCCTTGTGTCCTTCAAATGCATGTTCATGTTGAAGAGTTTAAGTGTGTAATGTGTCCTAAATCTCCATATCCGGCCTTCCCCCGACCCCTTTTTAATCCTATTTCCGCACTTCTGCTAAGCGTGCATCCAGCTGACTTTGTCAAAGTGTACTACCCACAATTCAGGTGGAATCATGGCAATGTTTTTGTCTTTATTTAAAATTCAAGGAAATAGTATGACAAGGCGCACATCAGTAACAAAAATGTTTGGTAAAAGAAGAAATAAATAAGAAAAAATAAGAAATAAAGATGAATAGCCACAAACTAACTGTGAGGAAAGTAAAACAGAAGATGTTACAAATGCAAGAGGAAACCTGCTAGCAGCACTTTCGGCCCTTGCAGCTCAGCTCCGCTCTGGCCTAGCTGTGACCGTGGGAGCTGTAGCGCTACAAAGCCTGGAATGGAATTTGCCATTTAGCCACGTCCACATACTCTAGTCATCAGCCAGTGTTGACAGAAGGATTTAATCTCATGTTGTTCTTTGTCATTAATGCATGTTCAAAGAGTTAAAAATTGTAACAGGAAGAGGACCAGCAGAAAAACAGGTGACTTCCTTTTCGAAGGGGGGGGTAAGGTGTTTTCACCAGTTGACTAAGGGAATGTGATCAGTGGTTGTTGAGAATGACAGACATAAAGTTTCAGACAGCTGGACGCTTATGTGTAGAAGTTTATTCCACTTTGATGTCTTATGGCAAACGCTCATACTTGAGGTTTGACCACGGCCACAATATTTTATGTAGGAAAACAATTTAGCTAACTATTGACCTTCAATGCCTCAACAATCTGCTGAGTGATTCCGAAGTCCGTATGTGAAAAGCTGTAGGGGTTTGCTCATATACAATGTATTTAAAAAAGACAAAATGGTGGCTTTGGCTTTGAACTAAAATGGCTGACTTCCTGTTGGGTTTGGACCATGGCTCCAAGAGACTTTTGTAAGCCTTGTGAAGTGTACCAAACTGTGTGATTGTTAAAGCACGGCTTGGAACTGATTTTTAAAAAAGATTTCTAGGGGGCACTAGAAATCTTTTCTAGCAAATTTGGACTGCATCCAGCATTTGAATGCAGTCAAATATTGGACTGCAATTTGATTGATCATAATGAGTTTGATGGAGCTCAGCTGAAATATGTGTAATTTGGCACCAAATGTTTGTCAACGACGCTACCATGGCATCACCTTCCACCAAAAACTCTTTGCACTTTAAAGCAAGTCAGACCAACTTGTCATCTGTCTCCTGACACAAAATCTTCTTGATTTGCTCAAGGGGGTCTGGAGATGGAGCTTTCCAAAAAAAAAAAGGTGACTTGTAGTTCTGAGGGGCCGGGGCTTAGATGATGTCAGCATATGACATATGATATGATTGTTGGGCATCCCACCTGGATCACTCATTCCAAGTTTGGTGCAACTTGGCCATTGTATGTGAAAGTTAGTGATTTGTTTTGCCTTGGCATGTGTGACAAGTTCGGCGCCTAGCCACAGCACTTAAACGCTCAAAAACTCACCATTTTGATTATTTTGAATGCCCTGTTCCTTTTTTTGACATCTGAGCTATTGGCTTTATATTGACCAAAAATAAAGCCAATAGTACAGAATCCCTAGGAGGAGTTTGTTAAAGTTTGAGGTGTGTGAACATGAAAAATGGCCAAAATTTGCCCTTTGACCCAAAATAGTACCCCCCCTAAAATGTGTCCTAAAATTAAGGCACATTTCAGGCCCTCAGATTTGCAATTTCTGGTGGAATAGAATAATAATAAAAAGAAGAGTTTCTTCACATACAATAGGCAATATGTTAATTAATATGTTGGTGTAAATATGGGGCATTTGTAATATTGCAATGTTTAATAAGCGTTTTCCTAAGTAAAATTGAAAAATTATGCTTTAATAAATGTTAAAAATGGAGATAATTTTCTTTTAGAAAGCAACATTGTGAATAAAAATTTAGCTAGAGAATTGAATTAATATAATGAAACTCGTTGTCACCTCTTAGAAGACCAAATTTTATTACATTTTTAAGTTAAATATGGAATAATTTCTTGTACGAGATTCAGTTTTGAAAATCTTTCTAAAAACATTAACACAGTGCCAATTGAAAAAAGGTGTTTTCTCAAAATATCAGTCACAAAACGAACAGGAATTGATATTTATTTTAAATTCCTTTTGCAGAAAGTCGTTGCACGGAAAACTTCATACATAATTACGAGATTAATTTCTTACATTTTTTTGTGGGAGTGGAAAAAGAAGGGATTTAGTTATTTTCATGATTTTTAAACAGATGTTTTCGTAGGGTGAAGAGGAAGAAAATTGAGGTCAGAGATCAGAGATTTCTTGTCACATGTTTGTTTCATAAAGCCTTTCATAGTTTCTTTTAAGAGGCACGTTTTAGTTCCATTAGTCTTTCTTTTTCACAATGTAGCATCAGGCCTTTTTTTGTATTTTATGTGTGTCATATGCTTGTCTTTAACTTGATCTTTAGCTCCACTTTATACCAAACTAACTTTTAGCTGCATAAAAGTTAGTATGTAATCATATATTTAATCAGCCAAATTGCAGAAGGACTTGCCTTTAAGACTGTCAAATGTTGGTACATTTTAATGTGTGTTTTTTGACCTCATCATACAGTAAAAAGTTGCCATCTTGGAAATATTCACAAGCTGTGTTCACAAGCTGTGTCTGTAGCAAAAAAAAAAAAAAAATCACTTTTCAAATGTAAAGTACAAACTGTTTGAATACATCAAATTTTGCTCTGTAGTCAACACATCGTAACAAAACACATATGAACAGCCAAATATCTCCAGCAATGATTTTGGAAAGCTACAATATCTTATCGTACATTTAAAATCTATTTTTTGTTGTAGTTGTACTTTTTAGCAGCACAAATGCCTAAACATAGACCAGTCCCACCATTTTGGATGTCGAAGTTATGACACAAGGGTGTACTGTCGCAATTCTCAAATTTTTGAACACTTGTAACCTGCACACTCAAACGCCTTTGCTCACTTTGACTGAGTACACACTACATAGAAGGTCATGGGATGTTGCATATATAGAAGGTAATTCTGCCATTTGCTTGAGGTCTGTTGAACTCTAAAAGTCCAGGACACCGACCTTTGGGTTCTGGATTTGAGGATCCCTGCTTTAAATGCTTAGCATAGGTTGGGCACCAGACGATGTTCTTGAACCTTTTCACCCTGAATACATTCTGAGGAGCGTACAACATTTATTTATCACCTTATCAGTCGATCAAATAAGGTCTAGTGCTTAGGGTCGATTAGGCAAATCTCCAATATACTGCCTGTGGGAATTTTTCTATTTCCATTAGGTATTGATAGATCCAGAATGGCTTGTGCCATTCTGGATCAATACAATCAGAATAATAAAGCAATTATCTTACATGTATACATAGCTGCTGCAGTTTAAGTCATACTCAAAACATTTGTTCAAATATATAGCAGACTATATATAATTGGTATGTATTCCCATGACATCTACCACGTCATCATGGCATGGTGCCTTTGTGTCTCAGGTGTGTTCCGTAGCCTGCAGCAATCCTACAGCATAAGCTCCCAGGACATCCTCATGGCAATGGATTACTGTGAAGAGTCGCTGCAGGAGATTGACGTCACAGCTTTCCTACAAACCCTCTGTGGTCACATGCGGGCTTTTAGGGAGAGTGGCAAGGCCCAGAGACTGGGAGGAGGTCTAAAACTTTTAAGAAGACCTGCCACCTTTTGTGTTGGAGAGGTACAGGAGGAGCGAGCAGAGACATGCAGGTGAGTTCACCCAGCTTGAAATTATAAAGAAAATAAATGGCAAATGTGTTTGAGACATCACCAACATTTAAAACATTATTGTTCTTGTTACACATTAAAAGAACAAAAACTAGCATGTGTGGATTGTAAACTGTCAGCTATGTTCAGTCTAATAATAAGAAACTCAAAGGTTTAATTTAGCTCAGATTTGCAAAGTAATACAAGAAAAATGTGGTTGAAGTTGATCTGTCTGTATTAGTGCACAAAACCAAAACAAAGCGGCTTATTAGCACAAACGCCTCAAAATTCACAAACTTACGTTTTTTAGGTTGAGGACTGATATATTCCTAACAGAGCACTTGACTTTTTGGTGGTTTCTAAAATTAAAAAAATTAGAATGAGAGCCAGATTTGTAAGTTATCAGACACCTCTCCAGTGCAACCAGGTTCCAGTTTATTCTGAGTCAGACACCCGTCTACTTTTAACTCTAGACTTAAAACTTTCCCTTTTGAAAAGGCTTGTAAGTTAGACTGGCTTAGGTTATCCTGAGCCATTTCTGTAGTTATGCTGACACAGGCCCAGGCTGCTGGAGGACAAACTGACCACTTTTTCGCATTTTCTAGGATCCACCAGTAAACCTGCAGTCTGAGAGCGAAGACGTTTATGGAGTTCTGTTTTGCTCCATGTCTTTTATGTCCAAGCAACTTCTATGTTGCTTTTATCATCAAACCTTTTAGAACACCTTATTGGGTCAGCTGTCTGCGCCGCGGCTCTGCTTCCAGCTCACGCTTCATGACAAACTGTGCATTGAAAGCTCCCGACATTTCAAGAGTTCATTTATGATGCTGTAGACTATTTAAACAGGCCAACGTCATAAAATCTCCACCACTATTAAAAGTGACCATGGATTGCTTTTCCATCAATTTATTATCTAATTTACAGCAAAGCCATCTTGGGGGATTTCATGTGACTGAAGTAAGAAAGTGTCTCATGGACCCTAAAACTTTCTATTGGCTGATTTTTTTTTTTTTTACAGCGAGTCTTGGAGATTGTTGAAGTCCCTCACCATTTTGTTCACTGAACATAGTGGAAACATAAACCTGTCTTCTGCCCTCTGTGCCATGTCATAAATGTAACCTGGAAATCCAAGACTTTGGGTCTTAGTAATCAAAAGTTACCACATATTACATAAGTCAAAGAAAAACTAGAAAAATATCTTAGTTGCATTTTTTATAGGAAGTGTGGGTGAAAATAAGTGAAGCAGGCTTAATTGGGTTAGGTTTGAAGGATTTCCTAACATGAGATTTTTCCTTAACTGAATATTTAAAGATATTCAATGTGAGGTTATGCTATTATAATGAAATATTAATTTATGTACACTTTTGTCAGGCCTGAAATGGAGGATTGTTGTGAAGCTGAATCTAAAGGGAAGGCTTCTCAGTGGATCCTGGATGAGTCCAAAATACCGGCATTCCCTCTGACCCTGCTACGAACACAACCCGACTGTGAAGTATATCCAGATCTGCACAAAATCATTCAGGTATATCTTAAAACTTAAGACAACTGATTGATATTTTTTAATTAGACTTTTTCTTTCAGTTAGAACTTTTTACAATTTTTTTTGTGTCCTTGGGTTTTAGTTATTTTTGTACATCTAGAATAAAGCTATGTGGGGGATTTTTCTGACAACTTCTGGCAGTAAAACTTCTGCTCTCTCAAATCTTTGTGCTCATGTTCAGATACTCTCCTTGCACATAAAACTTCTCTCTGCATGGATTAACTCTTCACTAACAAATCTCTGCTTGTTTGCAAATTCTTTTATGCTCTCTCTCAAAAAAAAAGTACCGATGCCTGGCATTGTATTGTTCCAGCCGATGCAATGAGAGTGTTACATTGAGCAGTGGGAACCTCTTTGAGAGGTTTGTGTCCTTCCTGCTGCTCAGGACAGGCAGGCTGCAGCTGCGTTGCAGAACGCTGTCGCCATAAAAGTCTCCAACCACATAGAATAAGAGTCACTAAATTTATTATTAGTTATTGTTTTGAAAAAAAGAGAGAAGTCACTAGAGGAGCATGAAAAATCGCTAAGCATAGCGACAAAGTAGATAAGTTGACAGCAGTGCTGCTTCCGACCTGATCACACCCTCACCCTCCCATTCAGCCGTGTCTCTTGATTCCCCCACATTTGCTGGAATTTTTCCAAATTTGCCATGAGCAGAGTTTAGCTTTCAAAGATTAATCACATGCTTTCAAAACAATGTCTGTTGATTTTTTTTTTTTTTTTTTTTTTTTAGTTTAATGGCTTTCTATTAATAACTACTAATGACCTATTTTATTACAAATATGACCCAGGGAAGCTTTTGAATTTTAGGCAAAATGATTCATCCTAACTTTACTAAACTAAAGTGACAATAAAACCAACTATCAAGTCACCACTATGAACTTTAAAGTTGGAAGACACTTAATAAAATCTAAAGAACATACCCCTCTTTAAATCAGGTAGAACAAATAAAAATACATTTTCCTTTAAACAAGGCACAACTGGAAATGTGAATTTACATACAATAACCAAATATGGTTACAGCAATAACCAAATATGACCCAGTCGGTTTGTTACTCACGATGTCAAAAAGACGTTGCAGGCCTCTTAGAAAAAACTGAGAGCATTGAAATTCCCAGATAGGCCTGTCACGATAACAAATTTTTGCTGAGCGATTAAGTGTCTCAAAAATTATTGCGATAAATGATAATATTGTTTGCAGACCTTTTTAAACTGATTTAATGGAAATGACGTAATAATGCATGCGATTTCCTGCCAAACATAGATATATTTTATTTTCAAAAGAAAATTAAACTGGAACTGATAAACAAAACAACCAAAATCAAAAATAAAATGGATTCTCACAAAAAATGTACTAAAAGAAACTAAACAACATAAAATCAAAGTGAAAATAAAAACTGCATTCAACCAAGAGATTGCATGTTATGAAGTCTGTAAACTATTTTACTCTTCAGTAATCATTATATTTAAATAGTGGAGATGGGCACATCCAACTACCTGATGCAATAGTTCACACTACACAA
>CAEGAE010088748.1:0-25707 GCA_903067095.1 Girardinus metallicus | reverse complement strand
CTGTTTTACAGTTTTCTGGAAGTTTGTTCCAGATTTGTGGTGCATAGAAGCTGAATGCTGCTTCTCCTCGTTTGGTTTTGGTTCAGTGTTCTTTCACCCATTCCATAGTATTTGGCGTGTAGATGTTAGACTTTGCTAAGTTGAGAACCAAACTACGTCCTGGTTCAGTTTGACCCAGGCACGAAACACATCAAAGGATAAAACCGCCGTACAATTATGTTGAAACAGCACAGCTACCATGTATTAAAATCAAAGTAGTAAAGGAGGTTAATGAGGTGTTAAATAATTTGGAAATGCAATATAATTAGTTCCCACTAATTCTTTGCTTTAAAGCCCAGAGAAATATTTTCTTTCTACACATAATTTTTTACTCATTAACAGTTTAGAAAGTTCAGCTTTATTCATGTTGCTAGGTGTGAAGCAGGGGTTGTACCTCAGTCAGAAGTTTAGATTTCATGTCTCACCCAAGACCGTACTTTTTATTGCTGTTTAATTAGACTGCAATACCAAAATAAACCAAGTTAAGATAATAAAATTTGTAAGGTTAACAACAAAGTCAAGAACAATATATTTTAAGGTTTTGTCTTGAAATCATAAGCTGACAGGCAACCTTAATACTTTTGTGTGGTTACATGGTTAATTTTTGTCCTCCCACTCTGCTGTTTGTTTCTTCTTTGGAGAATAATTACTGGGAACTCAAATAAATTTGGCTCATAGGATCATGGCTGCAGTCAAAACTGTATACAAAAATCCCACTTCGCTGTTATATCTGCCAGCAACTTGGCTGGAGGAACAATGGAGATGAAAATTACTAACTATTATATTAAATAACCTGTCCAAAAAGGTTAAACACTCAAAAATGAAACAGAAACATTAATATGTAGATAAAACTCTTCTGCTGATTAATGTTAATATTTTCCAATACATTTAAATTTACAAAATATTAACCAATCTAAATATGTTTATTTCTTTTAAGCACGTTAAGTTATTGCCAAAAAGAAATTTATCAAAACATACTAAAGGAAATGTAGAAGCCATTTTATACTTGGAGATGGCTAAACTCACTCTGCAGTGACAGAATATGTTAGATTTATTCAAATTTTTTTATTTTTTTTCTGACGCACCTGAACGTTTTGGATGACAAAACTAAAAGTAACTGTTCATGATTCAACAAGATTGAGAAAGAGACGGGGTGGAAAACGGCATCCATTGCAGGATTGCAAGGTGAAGACCCATGCTGAGCCAAAATAACACAAAGACCCAGCTCACATCCCGCTGAAAATATCTTCATAATCTCATTGGATTTAGGGAAATATTTTGTGGACTGGTGAGACAAAAGATGAACTTTGTGGTAGTGAGCATATGTCTAGTCTAAAACTAAAGTATGAATGCAAGAATCTTGGTTTCTTCAGATCCGCAACATTTCAGTTTGGCAAGAAAAGGAAAAACAGAAGAAATGTATACACAAGGAAATGGTTTTGTATGCACAGTGCAGCACACCAGTGAATGCGACTTTTAAAAAGTTAAGCCTTCATGTCGCTGTTCCAGCTGTAACCACTTCATGTTAATGAAATGCCATTTACAGCTGGTCTGATCGCTACGAGGAGGAAACCTTGTGTTGACTCACTACTGCAAAATTTTTTTCTTATTTTTCAAGAGAATATGACCTTTGGTATCCTGAGATAACAGCCTGAATGAATTCATTATCAGAACAAAACAAGTTTTATCTGGAGATCGTGATATAATTAACCTGTGATCTTGAGATAACAGCTTTAAAGACTTGAAGGTCATTCTTGACTCACATAATACAGAGCTTGCCTTCCAGTAGACCCCCTCAAAAGCCTTTCAATCGTTCCCACCCAAATTTGTACATAATATAGATGGGATGTTGGAACATCTCGTATAGATTCATGAAGTACTGTGCCTCTATAAATACATCAATTTCAGTTTTTGGCCTTAATATTTCTAATTTTTCTGGAACTTTATGAACTGCAATGTTGCAGTGATAACTCACGCAAGCTCTGCTATTCCTCACAAATATTCTTTACTATTTTCAAGCACTTTTTAATGGTTTGAAATTTTTGCTCACATGCTAGTGTGCCTTGTGAGCTTTTTTTTTTTTTTTTTTACCATTTTATTACATAATAACCACATTGTTCAACTTATTTCATAGAGATTTTTTTGTGACCAGCCTACTCAAAATAGTGCATTACTGATGTGGGTCGTTGATTTGAGCCCCACCCTGTTTGTCTCTGTCATTGTGTCCTTGCATGCTGGCGGTGGTCGGCGTGTCTGGTTAGCTGTGGCTAAAATGTAGCTCACCATCATCAATGTGTGAATGTGTGTGTGTGACTGAATGTAGTGTGAACTGCTTTGAGGTCCTCTGAACTTGATAAAGTGCTCTACAAGTACAGACCTAATTAGTCTCTGTGTTATTGAAGTGTTTTGAACAAACAGCATTATAAAGACCAAGGAACACACCAGACAGGTTAGAGATGAAGTTGCTGAAGATTAAATTGTAAAAAGTAAATGTTTGAAGATTGTCTTTTATTGTTGGCACTTTAAGAGTCACTAAAATCCCATCAAAGTAACATGGGGGTGAAGTTATTTTCAAGTGTTGGCATACTTTTTTCAACCATTTAATAAAAATCAGATTTTTGTGCAGTTAAACGGTTTGTTGCGATTGAGATGCGTCGAGTTGGACATGGAACGTCATATAAAAGCCACACGCTTTTACATGACGTCGCTGAATGTTGTGGCTTCACAAAAATAAAAATGAATTCCTCATATTTTATTGTTCATTAAATTTTTAGCAGCTTGAACCAAAGTCAGAAAGTCAGGTCAGGATCAAATCCCCAGTTATTGCTCTTTTCTCCCTTTGGCAATATGTGCTCTGCAGGGACACAGGGAGAGCAAGCTTTGGATGGTGTGTGCAAAAGATAAATTGAGTAACCTTCTTCTGTCATTAGTAATACCTTTTCGAGGAGCGAACGGCAAGATAAAGCAGTGCAGTGGGGTGATGGAGGAAAGATAGAGAGGAGGAGGGCGATGTGGAGGAGTGGATGGGAGCCAGGACTCGGCGGTAATTAGCCATGAAACAAAGGCCCGATCAGGCTCAGCTCTGGCTCCGATTTTACACCTTGAGCCATCCAGTCCGTGCCTCTGATGGTGAGAGCTCAGCGAGGGCTGAGGCCGCTGCTGTGTCCAGCTGAAGCAGAGAGCAGACCTGTCGCCCTGTCCTGGCTCTGTCTTTCATCGATCACACCGCCTACACACTTCTGTCCTCAGTCTGGCTGGCTGGCAGGGAGGATCTGTGTCTGGCTCGCTTGTCATGTCTGTCTGGGACACATTATTATGGATCCCACGAGAGCTGTAGATACAAGCAACTTCAAAGGAGATGGCTGCAAATAGAATCATTACAGCATGGCCAACCAACAGTATTCATCGCTTTTATGCATTCCAATTTATTTTGAGTAGAGTAAAGTTGATACAACTTACCCCTACAGTAGAGTGATGATGTTTTTTTTGTTGTTTTTTTTCTCCCTCTTAAGTCACAATTTGTTCTACATGCTAAAGGTAAATTAAAGATCATGCTTTGGAGGATTACCAGTGATATGACCTTTTCACAATCCATAAGATTTTTGAACTTGTGGAAGTAAAGCAATGTGAAATTGATGCTTTCCATGATGCCGATGTATCATTTAAAGCAGGTGCTACCACCATCCATCCATCCATCCATTTTCTGTTCACCCTTCGTCCCTTAATGGGGTCGGGATGCTACCACCATGTTCAGCTATAATAAAAGATTATTATTTTCTATAGTTGTTGAAGACTGAATGAGGTTCAGACTATTTTTATTTCAACGATGACGGTCTGTCATCGTTGTAGGAAAAGGTTTCAGCTTTGTTTGAGTGATCTCTCCTGCGTATTCCACGTTGTTGAATATGTCATTGTTGCAATAATGGCAAGTCTTAAAGGAAGAGTCTTTATAATATTTATGTGATTTTTTAAAAATCATAGTGATTACAGAAAATCATGGATAGCTGCTTCCACTCTTTTCCACTCTTTTCCCACAAAGTTGGGAGCTTGAAATTATCCAAAGTGTGTCTGCACCAAACTTTACACTTGATACAAACCACTGAGGAAAGTGTCTTTCTAATGGCAGCTGACAAACCTACAGTTGTCCATTGGATTGCCAGAAAGAGTTATATAAACATGTCTCCGCTGCTGTAGAGTCCTGTGTTGGGATGCTTTACACTGCTGCTTCTGACGTGTTGCATTGGATTGGTGATAGGAGCTTTGGATGTAGCTACTCAGCCATGAAAATCCATTTCATGAAGCTTTCTGTGTGCTACTGTTGACCTAATATGAAACCCACAAGAAGCTTAGAAGTCTGTAGCAATTGATTCTGCAGAAAAGTGATGACCTCTGGAGACCGTTCACCTCAGCTACCTCTGACCCCACTCTACAAGTTTACATGACTTACTTACAAAAGTGTAAGACCTCTACACTAAAGTGTGTCGTTGTGAACATGACCTGTTAATGCTTACTGATTGTTTTAACAAAAATAGATCTTTGAGTTTCTGATTGGCCAAATGTGGTTAACAAACCATTTTTGTTATCTTTCATGACATTATAACAGGAAGTTCACAGCCTGAAGTTCACAGTTACTGTGGATATGCAGACTTGGAGGTATATTGTGTGTTACATTGTAATCTATCAAACAGCTCTAATTTGGAGATGAGAATGATTTCCTTCAGTGTTTGATGCTATTCTGAGAAATGGACTATTTGATTCATCTGTGTCCATCTGAATATCAGGATGTTGATTTTTACAAGGGGAAGTTGGGCTGAAACAGGATGAGCCTCATTGACCTGGTCATAATGTTATGCTGAGTGATGTACTTCATAGAGGTTAATAAAAAGCTGAGACCATAACATCCACTTTGAACACAGTATTCAGTTAAACAGAAATGTTAAATTTCACTTGTTTTTGACATTAAATGAAATATAGAAGTGTGGCTCAGTTAGCTTCCCCCAGTGGGCTGTGTGTGTCCTATTAGCTTGGACTTCCAGGTGTGCACTGGGAAATGATTATCATGAAGCAGGTGCTGAAAAATAGCGCTGATTTGTTTTAGGATTCCTCCCCAAGATGAGATCCAAGTAGGGGGTTCAGCACTCGGATCCCTCCTACTTTCCTGACTGTACTGTTTTTCCGTAGGGGCCCATGTTGACAGGGCCTTCATTAGAGGCTTTGTCCTCAAAGAGCTTAGTACATAATTAATGTCTCCATGATGGATTACACGGGTAGGTTACAAAATGCAAAGAGGTCGGCAGAAAACAGGAGAATTGAAGCAAGGCTTTTTCCTTCCCCCCGCTCCTCCACGCCTACTTCGTGTCCCTGTTCAGCACACCAAACTACTGATTAGAAAGTCACAATATTTACACAAAGTTTACCACTGGTATCTGTAATACAGGTGCGAGTGACAATTAAGCCCCTGTGTCTTTACCCAGCTTTCTTATGTTTTTTTTCTTTTCCCTTTTTTTTTTTTTTTTTTTTGTTTGCGTCATCATCTGAGGCATCTGCAGCCAGACGAGTGATCATCTTCAGAGAGGATCTCACAGGTGGAGCTTTGGGAGGATGTGAGCCATTAATCAAAGCCACTGTTAATGATGCAGAAAACACAGTGGAAATTAAAGCCCTTCTGTTCATAATTCCGTAATATTGAGGTGATCTATATTCAAACTGGTATGACTGGGATTTTATATAGAGCTCTGGAAAAAGAAATTGAGACCACTGCACTGAACCCCATTGAAAACCTCGTGGTTCATATTGATTTATGAACAGAGTTAAAACATTAGTATTATTATTTGTAAATGAATATGAACTTGTTTTCTTTGCGTTATTTGAGGTCTGAAAGCACTGCATCTCTTTTGTGATTCTGACCGTTTCTCGTTTTCTGCAAATAAATACAAAATTTTGCTTGGAGTTTCAGAGATATATTGTCAGTAATTCATAGGATAAATGGACATTGTTCATTTTACTCATATACCTATAAAAAGCTAAATCAGAGAAACTGATCATTTTAAGTGGTTTCTTTTTTTTCCAGAGATGTATGTATTTCTATAACCTTTTTGGGGACCTTTCAGTAGAAGGTCTATTGAGAGGCTTCAGTCATTACAATATTTTAGTATTTTAGCTAATGGCAAGCTGCACAAGACTAAAACCGAAGTGGAATGTGTTGTGGCAAAACCGTTTTATTCCATTTATTTATTCCACTATTCTGGTGGTTTTTGCTAATTCTTTTTAGATTACTATTTGCATGAAAGATGGAGTTGGTCAATCAATAACATTAATGTTAAACACCCAAGTTAAAAAATATTTTATCATCTGACAATGTAAAAACACAAATGTGCAAAATTAAGGCATAACTGAGATATTGCTTAAACAACCAATTTTAAATCATCTTTCGTCATTTGCGTCAGTACTGTTGAAAAGCACACACTGACTATTCTGTTTTGCCGTTTGCATTTTACATAATGAGCACAAGTATCCAATGCACTGGTCCTGACATATGGAAGGGTTACAGCAAAACTTCAAATAATTTTTGTTTTAGATTGTCATATCTGATTTAAAAGAAATAAACTTAAACACTGCAGCCTTGGCTCGCTTACTCTGCCCAACAAAAACCATCTGATAATTTCAATAAATATTTTCACTATTTAGTTTTAATTAGTTTTGATATCAGATCATATGGGAAATTACTCAGTGCTCCGCTGTAATTTGTAACCTTCTTGAGTCTCAAGTTCCATTTTGACTACTATTGGCTGCAGTTCACCTTCACTAGGGTTATGATTATGGACCTAGCTCATGATTTAAGGCAGTAGGTCTGCAGGATTTTAAGGCAAGAGTTTTGAAATGTTTTTTTAGGGTTAAAATTAAGCACCTCCATTTTGGAGGGATTTTCCAAAGGGAGTCAGCCTTCCACTAATCACACACTGTTTTACAGGACATTTAGAGAACATTTTTCATAATTGTAGTTATAAGATGGACGTATTGTCAATAAAGCACTAAATGCTCATTTTTGGGGAATTCACAAATATGAAAATGTCAGAATTCTCAGGTTGTGTGTTTGAGAATTTCTAATCAAGGATTGTCCAGTTGAAGCTTGAACCAGTGTGAGGGTTTTAGATTATGAATGTCAGCCAAATAGTGCAATGGACTTAGTAAAATTGTCTATAGGAAGCAGATGCTAACATTAGCATTAGCGACCATAGATTAGCCAGTCATGGTTTTCTCAGTATGTCAGTGTTTCTGTTTTCTACAGAGTACATATAGCCCAATTGAAAGGGGACAGAGGCTTCTTAAATTTTAATGTCATTGTTAGCTGACAGTTTGTCCCAAGAACCACTTTGTTTTTATTGTACTATATTTTTACTACAACTGGATTGTACTTTACCAGGAAATTTACCGCTTGATGATTGCAAAATCTTGTTGTATTTAACATTATAGGGAGCAGTCAGTAACACCAACAGTTTGAAAACCTGTGAAAGTCCAAGCATGAATGGCTGCCTGAACACATTCCTACTTCTGCAACTCTCCAACCAATTAAAAAGTAGAAAATCCTCCGTTCAAATGTTTGTAAAGTACAGTTTGGATAAACCATTGACTTTTACACATACTCCCTCCAAACCTCTTAAGTACTCATTCTAAATATTTATCCATTCATGATTATTAATTTATACAATCTGCTAGTTGTTTAAAACTTGGCCAAAAAGTTCTCGCATTAAAAGTCATGGTGTTGAGTTTTTCTATAGGTTTCTTAGGTCTATAAACAACTTATCAATATTCAAGTTGGCTGCACAGCCTTCAGGCCATGTTTTAATAACTCAAAATAAACCAGATCTAATTGCAGCACTCTTACATAAGTGGACTCAAGTGGAACGCCAACTAATTAAGAATAAAGGAGATTGTGGATCTTATTTTCAATAATAAAACAAAATGCCAACCCTGGGGAAGCCGGCTGCAATGTTTTTGTATCCAGTTTTTAGTGAAATAATTATGATCTGACAATAAATGCTCATGTAAACGTTAGAAGGACTAAACATCCCAAATCCTGCCAATAAAGTGTCGGTCGGCTCTCTCGGGCAGTTTTGGAGGTTTCAGTTGAGGTGACTTGCTTGTGTTCAGTTTACGGTCTGTGGTACCAGTGGATGAAATGACTCGCTCAATTATGTATTTGCTTAGATAAGTAATAAAGTGCTGCCACTTTCTGCCAGCCCTGAGCCTGATCATGTTGGCTGTACAAGTTGTTTCCCAGCCTCCTGCTACTCCCGCTTCACAGATCAACAGACTTCCTACGCAGTCCGGAAAAGTTCGATTTCAATACTTCCCAGGTCTGGATAAGTATTGAGAATACAAAAAAGATAATGTTTATAATGGTAGTCCCGTTGTCTTAAGATACATCCTTCCTTTTTTGTGCCCCTCCCCCATTTCTTCCTTCTTTACCTAGTTTAATTATCTTATTCTTCCTTCAGTTTCTGTGTCCTACACCTTTCCTTCTGTTCCTCCTTTTTCTCTTGTATCGTCCCTCAGTAATTCTGTTCTGTTCAGTTCTTATTTCCTTTCTTTGCTTCTTGCCTGCCCATCCTTTCTTTCCTTCTCTCTTTCTCTATTTTCTGCACTTCTTTGTCCCTTCTGACATTCTGTACTTTTCGTTTCTCTCCTAGCTTTGCTACATTGTTTCCTTGTGTCCACTTCCCTATCCCCTTTCTATTGCTTCCTTCCTTCCATTTTTGGACTCCCTTTTTATTTTCTTGTACCCGTCTTCTGTCCTCCATTGTCCACCTTTCTTCCCTCCTTTTTCAGTTCCATATTGAAACCTGCCTACTGTAGAAGTGTCTTCTAAAAATCCACAGTAAACTTGATTACTTTACATTTCAGCCTCTGAAAAGTTAGGTCTGGAAATTTTTTTTATTTTCACCTGAGCCGCTGGATGAGGATGGATGCTAACAACTTCCTCACCACATTCATACAGTCAAAAGCCCATCCTCTATTGATTTGATTCTGATGAGAAAGTCGGGTGGAGTTGTAATCTTTAGATAAGATATGAAAGCTTAGTTTTTCTTGACATACTGCAACTTTATCACTCCAGCTTTTAAGTGTGTCTTGTCTGCAGAGCTTACAATCACGTTTTAGCTGAAAAAGGTGGCCACGAGTGTAATCTCGCATTTGTAAGGTTGCGTGTACAATGCCAGCTTCTTCCCGTCACATGTCGATATGCTGCTGGACGAGGCACCTGATCTGCAATATATAAATTCAGTTTGTTTTTCCATAATGTTTATCGTTTTTATGTCCCAAAAAAAAAAGTACAAATTCTCAGAGATCATCAGCATCTGACAAAACAAGAAACTTAAGTAGCAATCAAGAATACAATTATAATTTGATAGGTATCGAATATTTTATTTTCCCCTTTTATTAGCAGTTTGCTCCACTTGGACGAAAGCGTCTACGAGCAATCTGGAATATTGTGAAAACCGCTTGATTAAAAAGTAACAACCTGTGCCTTTCTTCTTCTCTCGTTATCTGTTTAAATTTTCACCAGTGGATCGGGTTATTAGCTCGCTTGCCTCAAAGCAAGATTATTATTCATATGATATTTTTCTCCAGTTATTCCAGTTTCCTACAACAGTTGAAGCTATAAACTGAGGTTTATGACTTTAAATTGTGTGTGTGTGGTTAGTTCTGTCCAGCCAAGCTACAAAGTGACTTGTTTTCTGGCATTTAAGCTCATGCTCCAATGTGACTCTGAACAGGAAAATACTGGACAGTCCAGAATATTTCCAGTTTAAGTCTTACCAAGTAAATAGTTATAAATATCCTAGAACTGACATAAAGTCCTTCAGACCACTTTTCAACTTGTAAGCCTCTGAGTTAACTAGAGCTGTTGTAAAAGAATATTTTAGTAATCGAGTACTCCATAGAATATTTTTACGATTATGCGAGGAATCGTCTCTCTCGCTCCCTCAGCGCCATTCCTACCGTTCACTCCAAAACTGTCACGAAGCGATTCCGACACCACAAAAGCTGTCGTAGTCCAACCATCGCACAGCAAAATTCAACAATCCTTATTTGTCCCACAAACCCTAACAAAACGCCGCACAATGCAACACCATGCTGCTACCACTTCACAACAACTCATAGGCAGAAGTAAGAGCGCTGCCCTCCACAAATAATGATCCGGCCGGAACACGGTGCGCTACATAATAAAACCTAATTTAACAAAGCTTCGAGGTAGATACATTTTCCTCAAGGAATTTTAATAATCGAGGTACTCGAATCATTCGAGGAATTGTTTCAGCCCTATAGTTAACCATTGTCCCTTGCAGAAGTTGTAATCCTGCATGATTCGGAATCATACAGGATCCCGAATCATACATACGTTCATGCAAAGCCCAATTCATGCCTGGCGTTGCATGAAAAAACGCCCGGTATGTAGCTCGTCTCTTTAGATTGCCCTTTGGCATTAGTGAGTACTTGCGATTGGTCGAGAGAGTACTCCTCCAATCTCTTCTGGGCAATTCCTGCTAGAGATGGGCACCTGCATACACAGGTGTTGATAGTGAATGAGTGGATCATTGCATATTTGAACTTAAAGACAGACTCCAAACCTGTGGCAATTTG
This sequence comes from Girardinus metallicus, assembly GCA_903067095.1. Taxonomy (NCBI): domain Eukaryota; kingdom Metazoa; phylum Chordata; class Actinopteri; order Cyprinodontiformes; family Poeciliidae; genus Girardinus; species Girardinus metallicus. The sequence goes on along the minus strand of CAEGAE010088748.1, from coordinate 15,024 downwards.
CTTTAAATGAACCAAGAACTTAAAAAATGCAATACAGGAGTGTTGAAGTTTTGGTTTACTTGATGACACACACTTTGGACAACATTGTATAATCTAAACATGTAAATAAAGCAATGGAGAAGTCAATCAGGGAGCAGCTGACTGATGTCTTTATGCCCTCAAGTGGTCATGTCATATTCTCCCCCCAACAGAATAAGGTCCAGGGCAGTAAGTCATAACTCTCGTATGAAAAACCAATATTTACAACACAATAGAAACTAAAGCTGGAGGCTAAAAGTCTTTAGTCTTCTACATAACACTGGCAGTTTTCTGGAAATTGTCAGCAAGTCATTGTGGCTGTATCCATCTTTCACTTATTTTCCCTGCAGGTAACCAAAAGTCTCACACCTGATGGGGTGCTTGATATTAAACACACAAATCAACTCTGGCTTTTTGTCTGTCTCCGCTTTCCTTTGCAAGAAGATGTAGCTTTAACCCATTGGTTTTTTATGACTCGTATCTGCTCTAGATTTAGAAAGCGTTTCCTAACAACAATAAGACGTGGGATTCCTATGGGAGGCCGTTTCTTTATTCCTACATGGGTTGAGCTAGACAGATACCGATTTGACAGCACACGACTACCGGCATTCTGAAAACTGTGACGCATTAGACACACGGCACTCGGATAATTGGACTTACATGTATGAGAGAGACGGCTTCATTTAATATTAATTATCCAACTTGATCATCTTAAATTAGCCAGAGTTGGATCCAAGCCGTGCTTTTACGCTTCTCCTCTATCTCCTTTAACCTTTCTCACATGCAACCAGGCACTCTGTCTCACTCACTTTAACACATGCTCTGCCTTGTAGCAAAGGATTTCACAAGTACCACAAAGTTATGTACGTACAGCTTCAGAAAGGTAATAGAATTGTCGCTGTTTTTGCTTAAACACCTTGGTGACGGGAAAATTGCAGCTCTGCCAATTAGCACTGCAGGGCTTGTGGGTGCAAATTATGAATCATTGCTTTTCCATAATGTGTCTTAATGAAAATAGATACCTTCAAACTTTCAACACTGGAAAAGTTGTCTGCTTAGGTATGTAGTGTTAAGACAAAAGGTGTGGGAACATTTACGCTATACCATTTCTCTCAGGCTGTTTGCAACGTGCTGTAGAAAGTTTCAGTCATATTTGGAAACATCTGCTATCCTCGCACAGCTAGATGTTCATCTTCAATTTGCAATGTGTGCCCACATGTCAAATCTGGCAATATATAAAGAAAACAATTAGCTACGTCCTTCTGGTCTACACAACAGTCTGTGATTCAAAATACAGCTGTTAAAGGGAAAACTCAAATACAAACTTACTCTTTACATATATTCTTAAACAATAGCAATGGTGCTGTTTCTTCTAAAGCAAATTTATAAAAAGAAACATTTTAACATTGCACTGATTTTTTTTTTTCAAACACGTAAAACTTAGTCTGTAAACATCTCCTCATTCTTTATATCTTTTGAAAAGCTCCCTTTTTTTGTAAAGTACCTTGAAATTACATGTTCTACTGTATGCATCTTGAGTTTTAAAATTTGTTCTGTAAAGCAATAGTAATTACTTTATTTCAACACCAAAACTTGAATGTAATCATTGAGTTGGACAATTGTTTTTTGCATGTCTCTCAGTCTCAGAACAGTGGTAAATATTGGTAAATATACCCTCACAATTATTTCCACTTGAAATGGCAAAACTCACATGTAGTTGTAACATCAAGTGATTAAAACATCTTTTCTCAGCAATTTCAAGAGTTCCCAGTTAAAACAACAAAAGTTAACTGGTTAAAAAGATAAAGCAAAAGTGTTAAATAAACTGCAAAAATGTAGCTGTAAGTTTTCCCCTCTCATTGCATGAAATTTATCCCATTTTGCCATTCCACCATTAAAAGATTCAAACTGTTGCAAACTGTCTGCATCCAGCTGATAACAGTTGCTCATAACTGTAGCTTCAAAATTGTGTTACCTCATAAGAGTGGATGGTACTCTTTTTGTTCATTTTCCAAAGGGTCACATTTATTTTTCAAGGATAAAAGTATAGGGACCTTCTTTCTGCAAGCTGACCAGCAGTATGCAGTGATACATCTGATAGGAGCATCACTCTTGTACTCTGGTCAAGTTTGTGGCCACTTGAACATTTTCTCTGTCACATTGTTACATAAAAATGAAGGAGCACAACTTTCTAATTGAGCAAAATATTATATTGCGACATAAACACATCAAATTATACAAATCCAAGAGCTTAACAAACCCAAAATAGAAATTATAAAATGTTTTCTAATCTTTCCACATTTTTTCTCGCAGTAATCCCTAATGGAGTTCCAAAGAGGACTTTTAGCATGAACTAATTTTAACACTTATTGTAAAGCAACAACGTTATGTTTGCTGATACACAATGTATTTTCATTCCCTTCTATCTCATGGGGCTTAGCTCAGATTGTACTCTCAGAGTTTTCACAGGTAAATCTCTTTCTACATTTGTCACCTAAGACGGTGTATCAAATCAGAAAAGAACTACAAGGACAAGACAAACAAACCTGACTGCACAGAGAGATTAGGAGCAAAAACAAAGCGTCGACTCCCAGAGGGAATGTGCCTCGCATTAACATTGTCACACCAAAACCGCAGCACTTGGCCAGACATCAAAACGTAAACCTTCTTTCTTTATCTTCAGTGTTCACATGAGGTGATACCAATGTGTGTGTTCAATTGGATCAGGAGGCTGCAGTGATTTTGACTTGGGGGAAGAATTGGGAGTTGCTCATGCGGATGGACTGATGCCACTGCGCGAAAGCAGACTGGTGGAGGTTTGGGTACCACTCTGTCAGACGCAGAGGAGAGGGCTCCATCATGAATAATGGGGGGAGACACTTCTGCTTTAACCTCTCCTCCCCTCAGTCACATATCAAACAGCCGGAAGTCCTGATGAATTCACACCTTACTGACTTCTACTGTCATAAGATGTTACATCGTTGCGTTGGCAAATAGACTTAACTTTGGAGGGAATTAAATGTGGTTGTGAGAATAGGTTTCTGTATAAATCATTTGCTAAACCACATCTGCTTGAAAACAAGTGCAAGGACTTGTTGTTTGGGTTCAGCGAAGATGGAAAGCTGTACAAAGTCCTTTAGTAAAAAATGCTTGTCCATGCAGCAGGGTGCAGCACCACAGAAAACACTGTTGTAGGTATGCCAGGCCGATCGGTGGCGCTGTAACACTCCCACAGAACGAAGGGCTCCATGTTTTTATGCGAGAGTGAGGCGCATGCGGGTTGGAGAACTGCCGCTTACAACTTCACTGTTTAAAAAAAGATGCTGCGCACATGTACATAGTGAGTGCGTAGTGGGTATCAGCAAATCAACACAAGGATAGAAATTCTGCAAAGCATGCAAATGTGAAAGTTTTTTTAATTAAACAATGACTATAACATCTTAAAAACTTTTGATTAAAAACAACTCAATTTGGATTATATTGCTAATCCAATTTGTACAGCTAAATGTAGCTTGTACTGACTACTTGGTGAATGAAAAGGTTAATTATTTTTACTACTATATGAACAAAAGTTAATATAAGTGTCATGACCATTATAACATGACTTTTAAATCTTTGCTTTTCTTATTTCAGATCAAAATACGTATGGTCTGATCAGTTTTATACTTCAAAATGTTCTGTGAAAAAATAATGAAGTTCCTTTCTGGTGTCACTGAACATCTTGCATTGCTTACAGGAGCTAGCCTCAGCTCTGAAAAATCTAAGAAAATGCAGCCCGAGATAGTGAGACATTTCTATTTTACTTTTCTAAAGTTAATTAGGGTATCGAGGAATGTTTTGTTCACAGGCCACAATTGCCTGTTTCCGTTTTGTATGAATATGTGAGCGGGGCTTGTTTTTTTTTAGTATCCAACCTTCAAAGTTAGAAAGACAAAACACGACGCTACAAGTAAATGCCACATGCCTAAACTGTCCCCATATCTACAGTCAGAGCAATAATTACAACGTTTAAAAAAGCAGCAAATTCTGACAAGCGAGGCAGGATGAGGAGAATGCTAAGGCAGCTAATAAAACACTCAAAAGCTAATTTTTCAGAGTGAGATTGCAGTGAAAGATGTTTGTATTAGGGATTTTACACCTCTTTACCAGGAGTGCCAGTAATTCACACCCTTGTCCTTGCTGGATTCAGAATTGTTAGAAGGGTTAACTATACATTAACAGTGGGTCGTACACACCACATGTACAGTTAGCCCATGTACACAGTGACTTGTTAGCATGAAGGAGGACAGGGCAGCTGATATCATCTTGTCATTCTAATTGATTCAGGAGAGCAGAAGGGTTGCTTTAAAATAGAATGGTAGTTAAAATCATTCTTCTTTTGTCAGCTGTGGCTAGCTTCAAGGAAACGTGCTGTCATCACCACTTCACATCAAAATGGCTTGAGAGCCAAGGATATTACTGCTAAAGATTGCACTCAAAGCAACTATTTATCAAACCATCAAATGGAGAATTTTCAATTTCAGGGTGCCCAGGACAGTTCAGAAAAAGCCAAGGGCATGTCCCAAACACGATCCAACTGAGCGATTGAGTTGCCAGTGGTGCAGTGTTTGTTCAGGAATGCCAGCAGGCAGGTTCACATTTTAAGAAATAAAAAAACCACTTCCCTCAAAGAAAGGAAGGACAGACTGACATTCTGCAAGACTGTAGAGAATTAGCTACCAAGTGCTGCGTCACGCCAACAGTGAAGCATCGCGATGCTATTAATGTGTGGGTTTGTGTTCTTCCAAGTGAGCATGCTCACTCAGAAGTTTGCCTGAAAATACTGCAGTAAATAATGAATAAGATTTAAAAAGCCTCTGGTTGCTCAGTTATCCAGAAGCAATTTGGGAACTAAGCAACCTGATAACAAAACTGATAACAAAATGACATAGCTTTAAAAACACTGGCCAGGAAATATTGTTGACTCTTTGCTTAAACTTGATCCATCTCTGACTAAAAATCTTTCAAAACTAACATCTGACAAAAAAAAAATCGACCAACACTAAATTAGTAAACCTAGCAATAAACAAACAAACATCTCAATCAATCTTAAAACTTTACCATGACTATATATCGTCTCCCATTTAGAACATCTTATTAGCTGTAACTGCATTAGAAAACAAGAGTATCCATACATTAACATATTGGGTACAAGAAAAAGGCACCAAGTCGGGAAAGTTGAGAACAAACTCAATTACAATCCAAGGACTGTCTTACTGAAAAGTCATTCTCATATTGTCTGTGTGTGAGTATAAATAGATAAGGTAATGATAAACGCCTATGAAAATCTTCAAGTACTTAGAAAGTGTATTCTAGCTTCTGTCTGGATAAAGTTGGACTGAACTTGGAAATGGCTTGTTTTTGATATTGTTGCGTTACCTTAGCAGCTAAATCTTAAGAAAGCTTCAACTTGATGTTTAAGACCTGATTGCAGGTAACCAATAAAATGCTTACAGTTCGTATGTAAATCTTTTAAGTCAAAAAAAAAAATAAATAAATAAAAATCAAATATGTTAATCAACACATTTGTTCCTCCATTTATACAAGTCTTTTCTTCATGTACTTTAGATGAAATGACACTGAGGAAGTCTTTATAAACAAAAAGCGGATAAAGCTGGAGGAGAATGTGTTTTTCTTGGTGTGTTTCTCAAAGAGCCTTTGTGTTTTAAGGTTGTTGTTTAGTCAAAACCTTTCCTCTCTCCCTGTGTGGCATTCTGACAGAAGCTGCTGAACTCCAAGACCTTTCAGTGTCACCCTCTGTTGTCATTTCTGACTGCTACAGTCCAGACAATGATGCACTCCCTCTGTAGGGGAGGGGTGATGTACAGCACAACCTCAAGGTCTGCCTGACTCAACGTTGTTTTTCTCGCAGCGCTGTCAAAAGGCGTACACACTCGCCGCTTTGATGGAAACCGAAAAAAAAAAAGAGCAAGTTTTTGCAAGTATGTACAATAGGTAGATGAGAACCAAGATAGACAAGAATTTTGAATTAGATTTCAGCTGTGAAACTGATCCAGATGTGTGGAATAAGTGCAATTCTTGGATTCCATGCAAGAAAGAAAAAAAAAATCTCATGGACTTTTTTTAATTATGTCTATTTGGCTTTACCAAGAATGAAAGTAAAAATCATATCTGTAGTTCATGATATTCCAGTTTCAGAAGTCCAAAGCTGACTGTTTAATTGCCCCTGACAATATCAAAGAAGCTTGGTCCCTGAGGGAGTGTGTAACTGCACGCATCTTATCCATAAATCAGGTACATGGGGCTGATGCAAGGTGGCAGGAGTAGTTATATAGGAGCCTTGGCTGTATCGCATGCCTTCTGCTGCAGAATGGATGTCAGTGGGGCTGTGAAATAGTGCAGCAACTGCGTCACTCAAAGCCCTGCTCCTTGATTTCATTATCATACTGGGGCAAAATCTGCATGCATTCATGTTTGTCTTTAATAAATCCATCCCAGCAGCAGGATTGGGTCTAAAAACTTGCCTAAAAAATATTTACTTTAATCTTGTCATATTTTGTCAGGCTAAAACCACAAACCAAAATGTGCTTTATTGCTGTTTTGTGAAGTAGACCAATACAAAGTTAGGCCTACTTGTTAAGGAAAAAGGAAAAGAATGCATGTTTTTTTTCTTGGTCTTTGGTTTTTTTTATGCTTTTACAAATTAAAATCTAAATAATTCAGTGCACATTTGTTGTGATACCTTTAGAGAAATCTAGTGCGATTTCCTTCAGGAGGTTCTAAAGCTGCTCAGATTAATTAAGGAAAATCAGAATACAATAGAAAAGTACAAAGTAGAAAGCCGATTGGGGACTAGAATTGCAACATTTGTTACCTTTTCAGTTGGTGTGGTTTGCTTTCAGTAAACCAAACTGTAAGCAAACTTACACCCTTAAAAAACCTGTCCACCCCCTCACCTGTGGTGGCGCTGTGCCAAAAAACCACTGACGGAAACGATACAAAAACCTCTGAAGAAGATGAGCGCAACTTCTTCTTCACAAAATGTAAACAAAAATGGCACAGCCCTATACCTGTGTGTTTGTTTTGGCTGTATTTTACCAGAATTATATGCGCATTTAAACACAGACGCTGAAAAATATTTAAGATCTCGTTTGGTAAGCTGTACGATGCTTTAGTAACCCTAACCTTTGCGAGATTAAACCTGATTCGGAGGAGAACCATTAGACTATTCACTGTAACTAACCTATGCATCTGCTTTGAACAGAAACTTTCCTGCCGCTGCATTAAAGCAGCTCGGCACTGCTGCCTGTAACCATGTTCTCCTTATTGATCCGAGTCTGCCTGTAACCTCATATCAGGGCTTCGCAAAGTCCTCTGCTGCATTAAGTTCTGGTCCTAATTGAAGCCTCCCAGAGGCTAACTGGCTGGATTGCTCCGCCATGTCAAGAAGCATCAGTCAGTTAAATGGGGCTAGGAGAAGGAGAGCTGTTATTGCTCCTGCTTGCAGGCAGTGACCTTGCAGTGAGACTGAGCTGGTAATGTTCCCTCTAAACTCGCTGCCTCTTCGGAACACCGAGGTTCTATTCTTGACCAGCGAGGGTGCGTAGGTGCAGGTCCTTTCGTGTTTGTAGGTGTCTTCGCTGGAATCATGCAGGTGTGCATGAACAGTTTTTTTTTTATCTATATGCTCGGGGCTATAGAGTACAATGAATGACAGTTGTTCTCACTTACTGGTGTTACCACAGCACATTTTCCAAGCCTGACCCTGGGCTGCAGGAGAGGCACAATTACAGAGAGAGGTTCAGAAAATACTGAAATACTGGTAGGAGAGCTACAGAACGTTGCCATAGTAACACAGAGTTGAGGACAATATATAATGTATGTTGTGTATTCACACTAAATGAACTGTGTAAAAGTTCATTTTACAGCTAGTACACCCGTGCACATATTTGTCGAGCGAATGCATTATACCTGTTTCCACAAGTCCGTAGCGACACAGCGCATCTGAAGTAAGAAAGCTTGATGTTTTGAAGTAACGTGTAACTTCTCGTCATGCACTTTAATGCTGCTGCAAGTGTCAAAACAAGGTGAAAGACTTACAGTATGACCTCCGAATACACTATCCAGGCCTTTCAGTACTCGAGGTGAAAGGATGCCGTCTTTAAGTGCCTATGTACAAAAGGAACTACCATGCCCTGCTAAAGTATTCATACTGCTTGAACTTTTTCATACTTTTTACTTAGACTAACATATTTTGTGTAATTTCAAAAATTGGAGTACATTTGTGCTCAGCCCCCTAAAGAAAATGCACTAAGAAAATTGACAGCAACCTGGTACTTTTTATGTATTCAGTTGTGTTTCACTTTCTGTCAGTTTAAGTTTCCAACAGAAAAAAACAAACATATAAAGACTGCTGAAGTACTATCACAAACTAAAGGTTTTCCAGATCTTTGAGGCACTCTGTTCTGACTACATCACACCCACTACTGAATCGCTGTTAGCTGGTGACTTGCCTTCACTGAGCTGTGAAGCACCATGGTGTTATGGCAGAGAAGCAGAACGAACAAACTGGTTTTGAAAAAAAAAAAAAAGAAAGAAACTTGCCAAAACAGCCTGAGGGGAATGGTGGGCCAGAGGGCTCAAACCAACCTGAAACCTGTCCAAAGGAAAACCATCCACCCCCTTCTGCTCAGCTGATGTTGACTGTGGCTCACCAGCCTCTGGCTTTTACCCCCGAGGTGAAACGTGAAGCGCTCCGGGGACCGTGTCGTCTCGTTCAGCAGAGGGCCTATTTAAAGTGTGAACAGGCAGAAGCAGGGCAACTGGACTTCTTTGTGTAAATTTAATCACCCCATGTTGAATTTGACTCAGAAAATTGATAGAAAAAGAACTTTCAGGTAATTACCAATGCTTTTGTGAAGGGTCTTAGATTTGATGTGTTTGTGCCTTTAATGTATTATTGCGGCATGTTGTTAATTGTGAAGTGAATTTTCGTTATTTAAAAAAAATACAAGATACAACATTTAATCTAGCAAACTTTCAATCAGTCCATCATTCACTCTTAGGTAGTAAAAAATGGTAGGATTAGAGTCTTGGTGGTGCATCTTAGCAGCAAATGCACACAGACTGTCATTTACCCTTTAAATGTTGGGGTTTGTTTAAACGGTTCATTGCTTCTTTTTTTTTTATACATTTTGCATTAGATGGATGTTTTTGTTTTTTTCTGGACAATGAATCCACTGTAATTTCTCTTTCTACCCCTTTTTATTACACTTTAAGATCAGGCAAGATCACCACTTAGCCTTCAGGTTAGCACAGTTTCCTCTGCACTGTTAAGGAGGACAGTAGATGGCGCCAACAGCACAGAAGGCAACTATGAGCAACAAAATCTCTCACGAACCAAACCAATCTCATTCTTCCCATTGGACAATTTAGTGAAGGAAGCAGGCCCACAGCATTATACGTCCTCCACCTTACTTAACAGTGAAAATTACACACTCTTACAGATATTCATTCTATGTTTCATTTCAGACCAACATGAATTGTTTGTCAACTCAGTCAGTTTCAGTCAGAAAAACAATCTTGACTGAACACAGATATTGTTTTACACACAATACAGTAGTCTTACTTTAATGTACTTACTATACAAAATATTCTAAAACAAATAGAAAATCTGTTTTTGCTCATATATATTTTACTCCTGACACTAAAGGTAACACTTACTAGTTATGAGCTGCATCGTTTATAAATGTTACTACCAAATTCTTTTTCACATGTTTTTTCTTACCATTGAAACTGTTTGCAACATTTTACGAGCAAGGAATGGTTTTATAAAACAAGACAGCGTATAACGCCCCATGTGAACTCTGTCTACTTTTGTTACTTTGTTGTAAGATTGTGTTGTGGGGCGAGTAAACCCCCTCATCCAAGTCAACGTAATTCATGGCAGCTGTTGGATTTCTCTCTATCTCCAGGTACGAAAACAAAGATGTTCCGTGAGGCAGCTCGGCATTAATAGTAGTAGGGATCTTATAATTCACAGAACAAAACGAGGCAGAGTAAACCGTGTTTAAGCGTTTTATCTACAACATCCTGCCCGACAAACTAATTCTACTCTCCTCCACTTAATGGTTTTGCGCCGAAGACCTGCTTTTGTTGCCTCAATGGTGGGGAAGCTCCTGACAATAGTTACAGCTCTGCTTTACATTATCTGGTTTCAGATAAGTTTGTTTCTATAAACTTTTTCTATAAGTTTGACTGTTCCGTGCCGGGACGTAAATTTATACCCCAAACCTAACACACTTTGGTGTTAAATCTCAGTCTAGGTGGAGTCATGAGCTAGGAAGAATGAAGCAGCTCAATAAGAGTCTCCTTAACCTTTAGGTAGATTTTTTGCTGGCACTTTCTGAAAATTTATGTTATCACTAAGGATCAGAACACCACCGGTGACGGTATGTTTTATTCAGGCATCCGGGCGAACTCACCTACCTCGTTTAAACTCCGTGCACACACTGTACTTGTTCGATCTATCTGCCTGTTACTGAGTTGCATTTTGAATGTTCACTTTAAAATGTAGGCCTGAATAAAGTAATCATTATTTTTTTTGGGGGGGGGGAAATGTACTACCTGCCTTCAGGGTGCTCTGGTAGCTTAGCGAATGTCACCCGTTAAACTGAAAAACTGTATTCACACTCACACGGAGGCGATGCAGAAAAGACAACCTGGTCCTTTAATGTAGACATTCACTGCACTAAACTTGAGGTTTCACCTTTGCAGCCATCAGATCAGTGTATACTAATCCAGGGGGAAACTCTGTTTCTAGACTGAATATGAAACAAAATGAAACATGTAGAACCAGAGCAAACACAAGGCAAAGTTTCAGGACATGTTTTAAATGTATCTTTATTTTAAAACTACAGTAGGATCGATTTCTTTAAGTTCAACCTAACCCTAGCCCTAACATGGTAGAGATCAGCCTGTGGCAATTTTCCTTTTGACATTACTTCATAGATTATCTATTTCTCAATTCTGAGCACAGATCAACAGGTGTGGGTCACGCAATTGGGATACCATCTTGAAATATAATTTTTATAGAGTAAGTCGTTCCTGGCACATGTAGGCATGTTTGTAAATCACTGAACAGCTTAGCACCACAATACATTAAAGATCTGCAGTTGTTGTATCAACCTTCCAGACCCCTCAGGTCTTCTGCTCAGCTTCTATGCACCACAAATCTGGAACAAACTTCCAGAAATTCGCAAAACAGCTGAAACACAGAGTTAATTTGAATCTAGACTAAACCCTCACCTGCTTAGGCTTGCTTTTGAACCATAATAGACAAAACATTGACCAGCAAATTTGATGTGTATAATTTTGGTGATGGCACTCATCAAAATGTAATGTTGGTTCAATTGTTGACTGTATGGTGTTTTCTCTGCAACTTTATTTTTAATTTTTATTATGTAAAGTACTTTGAGCTGTTGAAATGTGCTATACAAATAAACTTGTTTGATTGATTGAATCTCCACAAAACTCCACGAAATTGCTTTTGCTTCATAATCCTGTCTTGGCTAAGAATAATTCTGGTTGCTTGTACATCATCTTTTTCCTTCCACTTAGCTCAGAACAGCCAGCTCCTTTAGCAAGAAGCTTTTGGCTTTTATTTTTTGTTTATGTTGGTCTGATATAATCAGATTGTCAGAGAAATTGGATTCTGGGTTTTCATTAATCACAAACCATAATCATGAGAATTAACAGTGAAATATAACCTGTCCCTGTCTGTATAGCTCTATGCAGTGCACAAATTTCATCTATTGAGATGACTCATTGAGCAAAACTTATTTTTGATGAGATTGTGGTTTATTAAAATGCACCTATATGTTCAAAAGTTGTTTTTTGTTCCTGTTCATCTCGGCAAAATGGTTTTGCTTGCCGATGGTGTTTTATTCCTCGTCAAAATCTTCAGAGAAACAAATCGCTTTCTTTCTCCTCTTTTTTCCCCTCATTACTCAGCAAAGGTAAAAGCAAATGTAATTTTACTGCCACAGTCTACTGGAAAAAAACCAGTAAAAATAATTTGGGTTTAAAATTTGTAGACGCGCTGGAGAAACGCAATATCCCCACCAGCCAAACAAATGCTGAGGAAATGTTCTCAAATTCTTGCAGTCTGTTCAAATTAGTTAAAGATTAAGACACAAATTAAAGTTTAGAGCAGAAATTAATGTTGAAGTCACACGAGCATACATCTCCTGAAAATGAAAAATTACAAAGTCTTTTCCTGTCACCAGAATAGTCAATAGAGATGCCAGGAGGGCCTTTGCTTATACAGCGCTGTTTGTCGGAAACTGGCTATCGACACGGACCATAAATCACTATAATATTTTCATACAACCAGCCTATCCAACTGCTTCTAATGTACCCGCTCCCTGCTTTCTTTTTAAGTCATTTGAGCTGAGCGGCGGCGCATGACAATGTGTGTGTTAGAATTAGCTTGGCAGAGATGAAGGCTGCGTTTAGATTGGCTTCAAAGTCCAACTCCCCTGACCTCTCAGAAACTTCCAGATTCTGTGGAATGGAAACTTTAAAACGAACTTGGATTAGAAATATTTTCTTCTCAAATCTTTTACGAATCTGTTATAACAATTCTTAATTAACCCCGACATTTTACAAAATTTCTTGCCACCTCAAGGACTGAACCTGCTCTCACCGCCATCTTTGCTGCTAGTCACACTCTTATCAAACACTATCTGATCATAAAGCCCAGAGAAAGTCACCAATCTGATATCTGTCTCTCTGTAAAATGAGATGAAGTGATATTGCTCAACCTGCAGGCTCTGTAAAGATTTTGCGTCTGGTGAGTGGAATCGCTGTAGAAAAGTGTATTTTGGCCACATGTTTTGGACGGAATCCTGTTGAAAGACTCATTCATAAACAATTTTAGGTACATAATATTTTTTCAAATTTAACCCATACTTCTATTTCAAAAATGTCACCTAAACACCAAGAAGAAGACAAAGATCCTCCACTGTACATAATAGTTTGCATGATTAGCATATACATTTTTGGTTGTCACAAACTTTTGAAATAATTGCACCGTTTAAATATGAGAAGCAATTTTCCTTGTAATTGATTTATCATACATGTTTATAATTTCTAGGTCTTTAATAATTTTTGTTTCGTAACACTAACAAAAATGTTGGCGTCTCTTTAACTGCAGTGAACACTGGAGGAACACAATATCCCCACCAGCCAAACAATTTTAGTCCTGTCTCTTTAAATGCAGTGAACTATTACACGAAGTGAAAGCTAAAACAACAATGTGAAAATAATTAATTCCCTTTAGAAATGTTTTTTTTTTTTTTTTATAAGGCAGCCTACAAATTTGACTGGAAAGTTATGAAAACGTAATCTGGAACATTACAAAGTAACTAGAAGGTCATGTGTGCATTGCAGACTATCCGTTTGAGTTCATTAAAGTTTTTTTTAGTAGAAATGCATCAAGCAAAAATAAGAAGACATGTTGTGGCAACACCCCACAATACGCTTCTTTTACCAGAAAAATGTACACACCGATGGTTGCACAGAGACGCAGAGAGCCTGTTTTTTTTTTTTTAGATTTCCTTTGTCCCAGGTGTGCTGTACTGAGCCTGCATCATTTCACCTCTTTGAATATGACAACGCTCAAAGAGCTCTCGGTGGTGAAAGGAGTCACTTTTATTTTGTTCCACTCAATGGACTGCTCCCTTTCTGCAGTGATGTGAGGAGATAATAAGTAAAATGAAGGACCGCATGATAATTCAATTCAGCAACGTGTTCTTGTTTTCTTCGCCAGCGTGACGGGAACGTCACAATTACCAAAGTAATTTAGAGCTAAACATTAACATCGGTAGCTGGATGCACTGTCAAGAATTGCTTTCAAATGAAAAACAGCCTTTTTGTTGATGCGTGTCTAAGCGCAGACATTAAAAATACGGTTCAAACTGTCCCGACAGCAGAGTTATATTCAGCGGCTGATAAAATTGAGAGAGCAAATGAATAAAATGATTCCTACCTCTATTTACCCTCCTTCAGTGAAGAGGCCATCCAGCCTGCAGTGGTCATCAGGAAGAGGGTCGCTTATAAAAGGTGATGGCCATGAAAACACTCTGCGTAATGGCAGACCATGAGAGCAGCATGAAGAGGCAAATTGAAGGGATTTGTTTTGCAGGCTCTTGATTTTCTGCATATCGAGGGTTTGAGTTTCTCTTCCCTTCCAAACAGAATCTCCTACTATGTCTGCGCTTTGCTGCTTTTCTCTGAAAATGTTTTTGTTTTGTTATTTTTTATCGATCAGACACGATTGTTGTCTTCGTGTTGTTTTTATACGCCAGCAAATCGACCACTAAAGGTTTTTAATTGATCGTTCCAGCCTATTTAGCCACGCTTAAGTCATAATCACGCGTCTTTAAAGACTTGAGACTCAGGCGGTCCCACAATTCGGGACCCTGCTTTGTTTTTTATGGTTTCATTTGCCAAACAGCCATAAATGTCACGACCTCGTCATTGCTCCTTTCTTTTTTTCTTCTTCTTTTTTTTTTTTTTTAGCTTATTCAACTACAGCAAATAACAGGCTGTAAAGGTCCACAGTGTTCTCCCTCATTCACGCACACACGCATGCTCTCTTCTATGCTTTCACACAAGCCCAAAAACACCATCACACGCACACGCCCTCACCCACACGCGTGTTGTAAATATTCTCCACTGCCACATTTTGGCAGGTGGCACACTGCTGTGCTCCATTAGGGAGGGGTGAAAGAAAAAAAAAGAAATGGAGGGCGGAAGGGAAGAAAAAAAATCTACAAAGCTAAATAAGCCTGAGTGGGAGCTGCTGCCAGCTTGCCCGCATTCTCAACCAAATAATAGAAGTGGAAGTGTGATAAGGTTCTTCTGTAACTTCCACTTCTATTATTTGGTTGAGAATGCGGGCAAGCTGGCAGCAGCTTGCACCATCTTTTCACTTTTTTTTTT
>CAEGAE010088739.1:0-35850 GCA_903067095.1 Girardinus metallicus | reverse complement strand
CGACAACAAAACACTTATCTTTTCCAGCAGCCATTGTACAGCGGTAAAACCAACTGACCGAACGTGCTGGAGGTCTGCTTGGGTTGCTAGGTAACGTGTGGAACTTGGCTGGGGTTGCTAGGCAACAGTCTGTGCCTGCTTACTTGTGACGTTACATTCCAGAGATTTTTGGAACGGCTCATTTTCTAGATACCAAAAAGGATTTAACCTTCACATTTTTAAATATGGAGATGTTCAAAATGTGAATTTTGCATCGATATCTCGTCAATTCAAAGGGATTCAACTATTGTACTGGATCTATAATTGGTGTAGACATAAAGTCTCTCCAGCGCTCAGCCTTGAGCCAACCATCTGCATTCTCCAACTCTGAGCTAACGGGCCATTGATCCCATCTGCTGATGACGCCTCTCCCTCTCTGTCCAGTGATCAATAACCCTTGGATCCCATTTTGTGTCCGTACTGAGCCTCTGTTAAAAGACTAATAGCTTCCATTTTCCCCCAATCAGCCGCCTTTGAAAATCCAGCAAGGTTGCCTGTGTGACAGTTCCCCACAGAGAAACGCCTCATTTCGAGACGAATCCCCTAAAGACCAGACCCACTCTTACAAAAAGTTAACAGTTGTATTTTTGCATGCATGCATTTGAATGCACTCGCTTTACTCCGGCTACTGAACAGCTTGTGACTTTGTCAGTGTGTGTGTGTGTGTGTGTGTGTGTGTGTGTGTTTGTTAGCTGATGAGCCTTTGTGAGCGCGATTAGCTTCTCTGGAGCTGCATAATTGTGATCTCATTGCTTTGAAGGGTTGAGCCTGCTGGGCAGCCGAGCGTTAAGCTCAACAAATGGCTCAGTTTCCTGCTGAGGATGCCGAGGAACACGCCATCTCGTTTACTCGCCCGAGGACCTTCGGAAATATGAGCTGCTTCTGACAAGCTTTCAGTCAGGGGAGGAGAAACAGAGATGAAGGAAGGATGAAACTTTAAAAAAAAAGGACGGGAGGATGGCGGGATTAACAACAGCAACTGGGGGTGAAAAAGTTCTTAATAAAAATATCATAACTTTAAAGTCTTTCATGAAGTCTACATGAAAAATTCTGCTGAGCAGCGACAAGTTTTAGCAAGAAACATTCATGCAGTGCAGCTTGTAGGCCTGGACGATACGGCTGAAAACCTATCACTTATCACAATATACGGTTTCACATTGATATCGATAATTATTGATTAGTTTTTTGTTTTAAATATTTGAAATACTGCCAAACTAGTCGTGCAAAGTTTCCCCTTTTATTCTGTTTTTTTTTTTTTTTAAGCTGTTATGAGGCGTTGTGGTGAAACCTTAAACTGCTGCTGTGCAAGTTACGCAACAGGTTGTTGCTAGGTAACCAAAGAGTGAGATAGTTGCTAGGTAACCAGAGAGTTAGTTGATTCCACCAACTTTGTTTAGCTGGTGGAGAAAAGTAGGGTGGTAAAAGCCTTTCCTCTGCCTACATTCCCCAGAATGCTGTGCGTGAATATTCTGTCAGACACATTATCTATTGATATTGATCATGAGTCCACTGCGATATTTGTTATGGAACCGTCGTCCAGCCCTACCAGAATGGTGCAACGTTACTCATGTGTTCACGTCTGGACAACGTAGCCGAATTGTACGTTGGTCCTACTGGAGGACATGATGAGAACCATCTTAGTTTAATCACTCAAGGCAAATCCAAACAAATATATCAACATTAACCTTGTTGAAAATTTACAGACTCTGCTTAAAAGCAAGAAAACAACCAGTGAACTTCACTATGTTTATATTTAACTATAATCTTAACCCATCATTTCTTGGACAAAACAAGATAATAAAAAAAAAAAAAAAAAAAAAAAAAAATCATTGATATTTTTTTTTTCGAGAGTTAAAACAGCTTTTTATAAAAGCGACCCTCGGGTCATTTCAGTTATAGGAAACCTTCTTATCCAAACGCAATTATCCAGTTTCATCTTTTATCTGTGTGGGTTGAGGCCGTTTTCACCAACGAAATAAACAAACAAAAACAGTTACATCATTCAGCTTATTTGACTGAGAGAAACATTTATAAAATACCATGTTTCGTTATGCAAAATTCATTTTTAAAAATATTTTTGTACTTCCATTTTGATTTCTGCTGCTTCTAAAAACAGTCCAAGCACTGAAAAAAAAAACCCAGCTGATTTTTGTCAATAAGTCGATGTGTTTTGGTGTCTGGAAAATGAGCCACTTCAAACTTTTTCAATGTAACATTACAAATCAGCAGGCACACATTACATGGGTACTTCGTTGTTACCTAGCAACCCCAGCCTGTCACCTAGCAACCCACGCTGAGTTCCAGTACATTTGGTCAGCTGGTTTTATCACTGAAAAAGTGTTTAGTTGTTGACTTACCATCCAGAAACCACCTGCTGCATTCTTTTTTGTGGTGCAGGAGGCTCCACTTCTGCTTTTCAAAGGTGCACTGTTGGATAATTGCGCGTCTGTTTTTAGCCAATTTCAGGTGCGTAAATGTTGAGTTGGGGGGCGTGGCCAGCAGGATCTTATTTAGATTTAAAGTGACAAAACGCCCTAAAACAGCTCAAAATACTCAAAATCTTACTGAATGATTTTGTGTAAAAAATTGTATTAACATGTTTTGTTTAAGCCTTAAAGCTCTCCTAACATGTTTAAGGAAGCATAATAGACCACCACTAATTTTACCAGAAAGTTGGTTGCTTAGTATGACGCCAGCATTCTTTTTATACAATAACCATATGACTGAAAAAGGTTCAAGTAACAATTTTTTAATAATGTACTTAGCTGTAAAGTATAGTAAAGTAAAGGTAGTGATAAAGTCTCCAGTACTTCAGAAAAGTAAAACTCAGTTGATTTGTTTTTTTCCTCATTGAGATTAAATCCGAGTTACCAAAGTGAGGAGGAAGCTGTGACTGAAGTAGTTTTTTTTACAGTCAAACTCGCACCTTTTCAGCCGCCCTGACTAATACATGCAGATTGAAGCACAATCTGGCAGCTGGTGAGGAAGCACCGCCTCACGCGCCGAGTGTCAAATCAACTCGTTTTAAAGCTGAAGAAGTCGTACCTTCGTTTTTTCAGGTGATGTGTCCTGGGGAGAGTTTATGTTCTTCACACGGTGTGAAAATCTTCTTTGCAAGTCTGAATTACAAGTCGCGCCGCAGGTGGATACAGTTTGAAGTCGGGTGTTCCCTTTCTCCTTAAAAGGAAAAAAGGGACGCCTGGAAGTTTCCCGAATAACAAATCAAATAGTAATCGAACTGCTCCACACGTACTTACAGAAAGTTATCTTCTCTAACTCTTAAAGATGACTTAATATGCTTCCTGGAACAGGTTAAGATATACAAAATGTTTATTTCATCCTTTGCACAAAATCCTTCTTAGATAAAGAGATTTTGAGTATTCTGAGATCATTTTAGAATGAGTCGTTGTAGGGCATCTTGTCACTTTATAACTAAATAAGCTGCTGCTGGCCAACGCCCCCAAACCCATCGTTAACACTCACACCTGAAAATGGAGGCGCAATTATACAACTGCACATCTTTGAAAAGCAGAAGTAGGGCCTCCTGCACAACTAACAAGAATGCATCAAGTGGTTTCTAGATGGTAAGTCAACAACAAAACTGTTGTCTTTTCCAGCAGCCATTGTACAGCGGTAATACCAGCTGACCAAACACGCTGGAACTCAGCTTCAGTTGCTAAGTAACTGACGGCCGTGATGGGGTTGCTAGGCAACGGCCGATTTGCAACATTACATTCTGAAGGTTTTTGAAACAACTCACTTTCCAGACACCCAAAACCAGATGGGTGCTGGCTTTTATTAAGGCATTTTGGTCGTTTTGAGAAGCATTAGAGACCCAAACGGAAGTACAAAAACTTGCAAAATGTGAATTTCGCTGTGACACGTCCCCTTTAAAGTTGTTTCCTCATTAGAGACAAGCATTTTGAGCTCGAAATATGATAAAACTGTAGGTCATGTTTGTAAACAAATGAACAGTTGCACTCAGTGAGGAATCAACATGACACTTTTGTCCCTGCTTGCGCCCTCTTTTTGCTGCAGATTTATATTTTCAGCTCAATCCTGACACCGTTATGTAGATGGACTCTCAGTGAACGTGTTAGTTAGGGTTCATTCAGCAACTCTCTGGAAGACTGTTTGGGAACGGACGCCTTTGCTGCCGCAGGAATTAAACCTGTGACATTTTGCATGGCAGGCAGTGTTTTCCTACAACAGTGTCGACCTCCAATAAGCAGAAGTTAAACTCTCTGACAGCAGCCAGATATTATCACGCTGCCTGTGGGTTTCCTTACGGCTCAGTTTGCCGTTAACATTTAGAGAATGTGTTTGGTTCACCAGGCGTTACTATTTCCAAATATCAAACTTCTTTTGTCAACTCAGAATTCAAAACGTGTTTTAGTGTGACTTAATTAATTTATGCAGAAGTCTGGATTCCAGGCTGAATGGTGGAACAGCGAGAGTAAGGATGGCCGACATGGCTGAAGAATAGAATCTACAATTTGTTTTATACCTGAATTTCTCAAAATTCTGACTTTTGATTTAGAAATTCTGAGATTAAACTCAGAATTCTGTGATTAAAATCCAAATTCTGACAATTTCTAGAATCTCAGAATACTCAGAATTTGGATACTAAAGACAGCATTCTAAAAATATCTAAATTCTGACAATTTTTAGAATCTCAGAATTCTGAAATAAAAAGTCAGAATTCGGATATTAAAGACAGCATTCTAAAAATATCTCAATTCTGACAATTTTTAGAATCTCAGAATTCTGAAATAAGAAGTCAGAATTCTCAGAATTCGGATATTAAAGACAACATTCTAAAAAAGAAGTCAAAATTCTGTGATTAAAATCAAAATTCTGACTTTTGATTTCAAATTTCTGACATCAAAATCTAAGAATTTCACAGTTTTGAGGTTAAAGTCACAATTCTGATTTTGATTTCAGAATTTTGAAATCCAAAGTCAGAATTCTAACTTTAATTTCAGAATTCTGACTTTAATCTCAGAATCCTGACCTTAATGCTCATTCGTGAGTCGTTACAAACTTTACCCCCAAGCTGTCTTCCTGCCGATGTTGCCTCCAGTTGTGTCCCGTGTCGCTGAACATCAGCAGGTAGGACGTCAGCCAATCAGAGCTGCCGTAGCGGCCCTGCGTGGCCACGGCGGCGATCTGGGTCCGTCTCTGCAGGTCCACCTCCAACCACTGGTGCTTATCTGACCGCAGAGGAGACCAGCCTCCAGCTCCTGGACAAGTTGCATAGAAAAGCAACAATTCAGTTCAGGTTCTTTCATCCAGCCTCAGGCCCAGTCATGAAGTAAAGATATTTGTTGAGTTTGAATTTGGTGACTTTAAAATCTGCAGCACACACTGTGTTCAGATTTTGCTGCACTCGTCTTCAGCTGGGTATTCTTATTCTGGGAAGCCACCCAAGCTGTTTACAAAGCTCCACATTTTATTCAGAAGCCAGCAGGACCGAGCACAATGCGGTTCGGAATAACTGGAAATCGTGTCTATTCACATTTCCACGCCGATTTGATAGCAGTCACTGAGCTGCAACATTTGTCCTCTCCACGGCGATTAGCAGAACACGGTCGGGCCTCTGGAGGGAAACGCGCCTCAGTTCATCCTGACAGCAGCTGGAGCAACAGCTGGAGAGGGCATCCAGCTATGTATGAGGTTTGTTCACGCCGTGTTCGCAGCGTAGGCTGATAAAAATCCCATTAAAACTAAAGGAAGTGTGAAACAATCATACACTGGTATGATTTGTGTTGGAATAAAGCAGCAAACCGGGTCATTGTTTTAATCTCAAGAGTATCACTTAAGTATTTCAGCATAAAAATATCGAAAACACACACTTTTATTGAATATGACTGTATTGACATTAAATAGTTGACAAGGAAAATTCGTTAAAAAAAGAGTAACTGATCAAATTATCAGTCATTTAGTATTTAAAAATTACATAATCAGACGGTCAAAAATATAAAGTTAAACTGAATTTCTGGTATTTTAAAGACTTAAATGACAATAATTCATTTAAGTAATAAAATCAGGCCAAATAAAATCAGTTATTTAAATAAAAAAAAACATATGAAACTTTAACACAAACTGCAGGTGAATGTTTGGTTAAAACATGTTTGTTTTTCATTCAGTTGGTAGAAAATCCAGAAATTTTACTCAGGTAAGAGTGGAAATACTTCATAATATTAAGTAAAAGTAAAAAGTACAGCATAGTAGAAAATACTCTTAAAAGTACTTTTTTTTTTCCTCAAAAATGTTATGCAAGTAAATGTAACTAGTTACTTCCCCACCATGAGTACAATGGAAGGTAGTGACATCTGTTTTCTTTTAAGACAAAAACAAAAATCTTCTCATGATACTTGCTCTTTTTTTCAGCTCATATTTTATTAGACAAGTTTCTTTGTTTTTTTTTTTTGTTGTTGCTGTGTTTGTAATTTTATTTTATCAACAGGTCAAATAAAAGAATAGACATACAGCTCTGTGAAAAGTTAAGAAACCACTTAAAATGATTTCACTTTTTATATGTTTGAGTAAAATGAGCTTTGTTGTTTTACTCTATGAACTACTCACAACATGTCTATGAAGGTCCAAGCAAAGATTTAGTATTTATTTGCAGGAAATGAAAAACAGTCAAAATAATGAAAAAGATGCAGGGGTTTCAGTCCTCAAATAATGCAAAGAAGACAAGTTTATGTTCATTTAGAAACAACAATACCAATGTTTTAACTCAGGAAGAGTTCAAAAATCAACATCTGGCGGAATAAGCAGCAGGATTTTAATGGGTCCAGTGCAGAGGGCTCTTCATTCACATGTCTTGTTGACATTATGAATATCAGTGTCTCTAGAAATGCACTTGATTTTTAAAGTTTATTTTCTCTTTTGTGATCATGGTTTGGTTGTTTTCCATGATAAATCCACACTACTGAGGTGCAAAACAATCACTTTTGTCAATATGAAAAACAAAAACAAGCAGTTTTCTTTTTTTCCTTTTGAATAAAAACATTTTCACATGTTGAAAACATGAAACAACAGCTTTTCAGTGGAAGAAGCTTTGTCTCAGATTCTTTTCTTCTCTTCCCTGCTCATTATGGCATCTTCTAAAGGTCAAGGCTAATAAGTAGCCCAGTAAAAGACATAGACACTGACAGCTCAAGTGAAGAGCGCAGACAGGCCGACCTTTACTCATTACAGCCGGACTGGAGACGACGGACGCAGAAAAGAAAGAGGATGAGAGCGTGACAAAGAGAAGAGGATCAACCCACGGCTGCAGAAAGGAGGAAAGGGTCAACGTTGCTCTGATGGGCAACACCTGAGAGATGAGTAGAAACTGGTGGATTTATTCAGCAGCTGTGGCAGAATGACTCTTTCCCCCTAAACATTATACCTTTTGTCAGACATTTTATTTTTTTAAGCTCCTGGTGGGAGAAAATCTTTGCTTCAGTAACTGCTTGTAATGACTCCAAAGCATTTGAACGACTCTTTGCGGTAATTGAGGTTAAAGACGGGTCAGGAGGATTATAGCGCTGGTCTGCTGGACATTCAAATTACCTCATTACCTCAGCAAATCGACTAATATCAAGACTCTGAACGGAGGCTAAGCTAGCGAAGCTAGCACTCAGGGAGGCAGGTGGCAAAATTTTACTAAACATCTGAGAGAAATTTGATTAAAACAAATCAAAACACCACAGATAAATGATTTTATCTTCTAGTTGATGAAGTTAGAAGTTAACTTAACTGAATGAGGTCACTGACTTTTATTTTAACCTTATATAATCTGAATATTTCAACATTATTCCGATGCTTTATAGGAAATGCAAAAAATAAAAAAAACTAATAATACCCCAGTTTAACTAGTTACAGTTCATCATACAGAAAAGTAGTTTCTAAATTAAAATTATGCTTTTGGTCAAGCATCATAGATGTTTTATTTATTCATTCTGTATATCTTAAAACAACAAAACAACCCCTAATAAACTACACTGTAAAGCAATTTAAAGTGGTTTAAATTGAAAATGAAAGTTCACCTTCTACCTGGAAAATAAAATTATAGCCAACTAGAAAATTACTTTGGTTTTAATGCAGACATTAATGTTCGCAAAATCAATTCAACAAGAGACGTCTAATCATTGTTTTTAAGTTCTGATAGCTCATTAATCTTCAATTGTGAGTTATTTTAATTTAATACGGTAATTTAAATCAAATCATTTCGCAACATGCAAGAAAACTGACTTTGTGTAGTTAAACATGGGCATATTTCTGAGTCATTTTCTCTCACTTTATCAAGTTAAAATAACTGCTTCTTTTAAGTTAGAAGAATTTTAAATTATGAAGATATATTTTAGTAAGTATTCCACTCAGGAACACAACTCAACATACATTTTCCTCAACCCTTGCTTACTGACGGATGCATTAAAACGAATATTTGCCTTGAAACATGCGAGAGGCATGTCAAAGTAACACACATCCACCTGGCTACAACACAAGAAAACAACATAAAATACGGGCGGAATTCTGATGGGGTTACTAGGTAACGGGCGGAAATTCCGCTGGGGTTGCTAGGTAACGGGCAGAATTCCGCTGGGTTTGCTAGGTAACGGTATAGCTTCCACAGGGGTTGAGCAGTGGGGAAGGTTTTTGAAACCTCTCATTTTCCAGACACTTTAAAAGAATAACTTGCACCCAAAAAACAGCTGGATGGGTTTTCTTAATCATTTGAGCTTTTTTTTTTTTTTTTTTTTGAAGCAGTAGAAACCCAAATGGAAGCGTAAAAATGTGCAAAATGGGAATTTATCCACCACATATGTGACCCCCAAGAAGTATATGCTAGTGGAAAATTGTTGAGCAGTGAGAAAATGTTCAGGTCAGGGAAACTCAAGGACTGATGTCAGACACTAACAGCATCTGATGCACTGGGAGCTAAACTTACACATGAGTTTGTTTTCCCAAGCTCCCAAACCTGCTGCCATGAAAATCCATCGCTAACGCCACCAGTTCTTGGCCTGCGTCCTAGCACAGAGCCAGGAGGAAACATCCAAAATAACACTGCTTTAATGCTTTCATGGTACCCCAAATAAATACACACAGAATTAGTTGCAGTGACATATTTACTTACAGGAGAAGTTGCACTAATTATAGGAAAACTTAGTGTACACTCAGTATCTAACCTATATTTTTACACTACTTTAATTGGTTGCAGAGGCTTTTTTTTCCTAACAGGCAGAGGTAAAGAACCAAAAAATAGAACTCAAGTAAGAGTAGCACAACTTCAACATATGTTTACTGAAGTAAAAGTAAAAAGTAGCCAACCAAGTAATTACTTAAGAATAAAAAAGGATTTGGTAAAAAGTGATCAAATTATCAATCATTTAATATTTAATAATTACATAATCAGATGGACCAAAATATAAAGTTAGTTTGAAATTTTGGTATTTTAAGGACCAAAATGACAATAATTCATATAAATAACAACAAATAACAAAATCGGGCCAAATAAAATTTTCCCAAATCAGTTTCTTTCAATATAAAACTTCTGAAACTTTAACATAAACTACAGGTGTGTATTTGGTGACTTTTTGGTTAAAACGTGTTTGTTTTACATTCAGTGGGGAGAAAATCCAGACATTTTACTCAAGTAAGAGCAGAAATACTTCACAATAAAATTACTCAAGTAGAAATAAAAAGTACAGCGTAGTAAAAACACTGCTAAAAACAGTAAAAATGTTTTCAAATAAGTTACTCAAGTAAAAATAATCGAGTAAATGTAACTAACTCTGCCTATAGATGACCTCATTTTTGTTTCAGTTGTATTTATTTGCTCATCATTTTTAGTTTTAATCTAATAAAAAGAAGTTGTGGACCAGTTGCTGCTGTAATTGAGCAGCGTGTCTTCGGCCGCCTGCTGTTAGCTGTCAGAGCTCAACCCGTCTGCCAGGGACAGTTAAAGGCTAACAGGATCACTTCAACGTCTGAATAGGGACGCTTGTTTTACTGCACATTGTGACATCATCACCTCCGTTACTGCTGGACTCACGCAGCTGCAGCGGCGAACAGTTGTGATGAGGCGGCCGGTGGCGGTCCCGTCCTCAGGCCAGGCTGATGCTCTGGCCACTGACCTGCTCAGGAAAGGGCCTGGCTTTTATTGTTGTGTTTTAATGTGAACGTTTTAGCAATTAAAAGGGACGTATTATACAAAATTCACATTTTGCACGTTTTTGTTCTTCCATTTGGGTTTTTCCCGCTTCTAAAAACAGACAAAGCATAAAAAAAATAAAAAAACACAATAATTTCATGTTTTTTTAGGTGTCTGGAAAATGAGCCGTTTCAAAAACCTTCAGAATCTAACGTCACAAATCAGCAGGCACCGCCCGTTACCTAGCAACCCATGTGGAGCCTAACCTGTTACCAAGCAACCATAGCAGCACTCCAGCGCATTTGGTTGGCTGGTTTTACTGCTGTATGAGCTGTACAATGGCTGCTGAAAAGGAGAAGAGCTTTGTTGTTGACTTACCATCCAGAAACCAGATTGCTGCATTCTTGTTGGTTGTGAAGGAGGCTCTACTTCTGCTTTTCAAAAATGTATGGTTGTATAGTTACATTTCTGTTTGCTACAATGACGTGTTAGGCCCACTGTAGACAGTTAAAAAAAGAGGAGGACTAAATTTCCACAGAGATATATTGTAAAGAAGAAAAATTTTGTTTTTGAGTATCGCCTTTTTGAGTCGAAAATTTGGTACTCAGAAATACCCAAGTTTTTTTCTTTTGGAAAATTTCTGAGAATCATCTTAAAATTAAAACAAAAAAATTCTAGCAAAGTTTCAACTATACAATCTCAGAAATTTCCTTGTTTTTTTCTAGAACATTTTTGAGATTAAGCTCAAAATTTCTGATTTTTTCTAGCAAATTTTTTAATTTTGAAACTGAAATTTCAGGGATTTATGCACATGAACGATGTGAATATGATGCATGAAATTAGGAAGTTCAAAAGAAAAAGATATAACCAAAGTCAGCTGAATCTAAAGAGAGAAACTGAGTAGGAGGTGAATGTGAAGTCTAATAAAGAGGATTATAACCCAAGCGGTAAAAGTTACTTCATGCAGGACAGAAAACCCATAAAGAGTGGGTCACTAGAGCAGCAAGTCTGTTAAAGAAGCAGAACAAATTCAGCCTCCGACTGCAGAAGCAACATAAAATCAGGACTGGCCCACAGAGACGCCGAGCATTCTGGGAATTTCACAGGCAAAGACGCATGATGGGAATCAGACGAAGATGGAGGTTATGAAGAAAAAAACGCAGAGAAGTTTGTTTCAAACATAATTCCTCTAGGAACTCTAAAATCCTATAAGCTGAGCAGTTAGCATGAAAAAAGAAAACAGGGTGGAAATATTTTATTTCCCGCTCAGTCAGTATAATCTGGTACCATTACATTTACTGATGAACACAGTGGGGGTGACTGTGGGGTAAAATATAGTCCCGCCAACCTTAATGTGCCTCAATACATCTGAACTTGTTACTCCTTTAAAAACAACAACAAAAAAAAACAGGCTTTTTAAATCAAAGTGTGTTCAAACTGTTTTTTTTGGAAGCACTTCTTTCTCTCCTCAAGCCAGAAAAAAAGATAAAGAAACTGCAACAATAAGGATCAACGCCAATGAATTATGAGGCCATATTAGGTTCACTGTGGATATAAAAAAAAAAAAGTTAAATTTTGCCAAAAATTTCAGAAATTTTGAAATTATCTAAGAATTTTACAAAAACAAAAAAAAGAAATGTTAAAAATGTACTAGAAAAAAAAAACAGAAAAATTTTGAGATTTGTCTTTTTTTATTTCCGAGATTAATCTAAATTTTTTTTTTTCTAGCAAATTTTCAACTTTCCAGGTTTGTAAATTTCCATTTTTTTCTTCTAGAAAATGTCATGGTTTTTGGAGAAAATTTACTCCTTTATTTTTCTATCTACATTGACTGTTGTAACAAATAAACTCAAATAGTAAAAGTGTCAACTCTCACAACATCAATAAAAATCCAACATGAATTTATTTTTGATACTTCATCCTTCCAGTAGATTTTCAGGGATTTGCAGAAATTGTGTCCCGTAAACTGACACAATTTCAACTACGCCAGTCGAACCAGATAACATATTAATCACATGATAAATTAAAATGAGCTCAATAATTTCCATTCTGATTAATATTTTTTAAAGGCAGTTTTGTGTACAGACTTCATAATCTATTTCACTTGTGTGGTTTTTATTTCCATTTTATCTGCTGTTTTGGGTTTTTTATTTTTTGGTTATTTAAATTTTTATTCCAGTTAAAGTGTTAAATGTTCCTTACAAAATAACAGTGTATTGATCTTTGAGAATCAATTAACAAAAAGCAATATTATCGTTTATTGCAATAATTTCTGGGACAGTTTATCATCCAGCAAAATTTGTTGTTAAATTTGACATTTAATAATGGTTTTATTTTGACAAATTTAGCATGTTTATCAACCTTTGATATGCATTTGTAACCATTTATTTCATTATTTTTGATTAAACATGCTGCATAGAAATAAACATCTTACGTTACAACATTTTCTCTGGGATTATCCAAACAGGATATTTTTGTTTCCCTGAATTCACAGAGAGGAATCTTAAAGCAGTACTGAAAGAAACCCTGGATAATTTGTTTTTAGTTGGATTTCGTGAAGACATGAGGTGATATTTACCAGAATAATTAGATCTGTGGTGAGTCCGACTACCTGGGATTAAGAGGATTTCTGTGTAATCTCACCAGAAAACGTGATTAAAAGGGGAATCTACATCAAACCAAGATCAATACCTGATTCCACGGCTTACATCGCCTTCGTAATTCAGACCTAGAGGCCATGCTAATGTTACGCTCACGTTTTAAATCTAAATTAGCGCTTCCAGAAATTGATTGGTGATCACTCCATGTCTTTGAAGCCTGTTGCAGAAAAAATTAAACTGGTTTAAAGGTACAACGGCCCACTAAACTCGTTAAAAACAACCATTAACATTTGCCTATAAATGTTAAATGTTGTCATTAACATTTAGCTACGAGGCAGAATTAAGTCATCTCCATGTTTCCCCTCCAATTCATGCACGACTAGGCTATAATTATGATTAAAGTTACGGAAGCATACTATCGGCAATTTGAGAGTCAAAGAGTAAAATCTCAGGTGAAAAAGTCACAAAAAATACGTTTAAATGACCTGATTTTCCGTTTTTATTCAGTCGTCAGGTTTTGTCTTAAAGAGGAAAGGATTTTTCTAAAACATTTCAATCATCTGCTGCTGCTTGATGGTTTATCGAAGTGAACAAGAAAATTCATTCCTCTCAACTGGTACAAGCAGGTAATAATCTATTAACCTTTCTGACTCTCTACTGTTACAAAGGACATAAGATAGCAGTAGTTGTCGCTAATTTTATTGCCAAGTGCTTTTACACGGACAAGCCGGTTAAACTGTAAATAAAGTAAAAACAAAACGCCAATACTTAGTATTCCGATGTTCAATAAACACAAACTTAAACATGGATTTAGGTAGCTAAGCTTGACTCTACTAACCGGCTATAAGGCAAAGTTTACTCTTAGAACACTTCGTAATATAATAAACATCGGCATTCAAATATCACAGTGCAGCTAACAGCAGCTAGCATTTGGCTAATTAGCTCTAGCAATTTCACCAAGCGCACGCTTAGAGCAGATAACAAAAACTTATCTCTCACAGCTTACAGCATTAATACAACTCACCACGTTGGGCAACACTCAGTAAAATACGGTTTTATTTGGAGATTCAGCTTGTTTGTTTCAGCTAACGGCAGCCTGAGCACATTACTGGTCCGCCGCCAGTTTTCTTCCTCTACACGTTAACTCGCGTACCAATGCAAAGCAACTATAGAGCCCTCTAGCGGAATGGGAGGAGTGAATCCAACGCCTGGTCTAAAATCACGACTGTTTAGTTAGTTGGTCTGTAAATTTTCCTTAGCTTTGTTGCGTTTTATTTTGAAATGTTTGACCAAGCTATTGTTTTAGTTTCAGTTTCCTGATCTTTGGACAAAAAAAAGACAACTTCTAATTTAAAAAAAATTCTACTTAGGGCTGGGAACTAAAACAGTAGCAATATCAATAGATCAGGCGTGCCCAAACCTTTTGAGACTTTTTGGTCCAAAATTGCAACTTTTATGACATTTTCAGTGGTGTGGTTCACTTTCACACTGCACTGCGTCAAACTAAGAGCAGATGAGTAATTAAAGCGTAGAAATATTGCTTGCAAAATATTGTAAATATGTAATATATATGTGAATTTATTTCATATAAATATTTAAAACGTGACAAGCTCAAAGTGCGGCGCTACAGTTAGCTTACCAAAGGATTGTGTTTAAAAATAATAGTGGATAAATGGCCTAAAACCCATTTATACCACAGCAGGTACGGAAAACCACAAATGCAAAAATGAAATTATATACAAATCTATTAATCTCTTCATGTTAAATAGATAAAAAAATATTACTATTTTTATCAAGTATTTGTCAGCTTGAGTCATGCAGAACTAATCTGATCGTTTTCATAGCAACGACCAGAAGTAAGACCTTCCCCCAGAAGTGCAGTGAGCTCACTGATGAGGTCATAGATGATGTCATTTACATCACAGTAGATCAAAGATGTTCCAAAGCTTGAATGCTTGAATCTCAAAGCATCAGACAGAATCCAGACGGTCCTTGGAAGAGCAATAATGTTTGGTGTTTCACAGGCGCTTGTTCCCTTTTTTGTCCCACTTGGTTGGAACGTTGGATATGCTGCAACCATGGGGTTGAAGAAAGTTTACGATCACTACTTTCCAGGGATGTATTCTGTCAACAGTCGCCATCAGGACGATGAGGATGATTTATTTTGGAAAGAACAGCCATCCACTGCCGAACAGACCGACCACCTACTGACCCAACAAAGACAACACGAGACGGTACAGAGGACAACGGGACTGTCTCTGGACAACACGACCCGGCTGGGGAGGTTTGCAATGAACAACAGACCGATGTCTGTTGGGACACTGATGTGACAGAGTGTAAAGGGTAAAAAGATTTGACAGGTATCCTGTTTGCAGGTTTCTCTCCGGGCGCTCCGGCTTCCTGCCACTGTCTAAAATCACGACTGTTTAGTTAATTGGGCTCTAAATTTAATTAGTGCGATTAAAACACACTAACAGAGTTTAGAGCCCGGTTTTATTCACGCCGTCAGTGTGAATAAAACCGTTCACACTGGGTTTGAATCCCTGCCTGGGTTCTTCTGTCTTCATGGAGAGAAGACAAAAGTACTTTTGGCTACTAGGGCCAAAAGTACTTTAAGCAAATGTCAAAAATACATTTTGTGATTAGATTTCATAAATATCAAAAAGTAGTTTCCCGTTTGCAGGTTTCTCTCCGGACTCTCCGGCTTCCTGCCACTGTCTAAAATCACCACTGTTTAGTTAATTGGTCTCTAAATTTTCCTTAGGCATAAGTACAAACATTTATTTGTGAATAAAATATCAAAAATTATATATATATATACACATAGCCATATTTATCAATTGGGAGGTGATAAATTTAGCATAAATCATGTTGGAAATCCCAAGCTTCAGTTAAACTTCAAGTTAAACTGAAGACACAGCTGTGTCTGCACTTTAGGAGGAAAGACAGCCGTGTCGTTTTTTAGTCTGATTGTTTGCATTGAAGGAACGAGGAATTAATCGGTTTTCCTACCAAGAACGGATCAACCTGGACAATATTTCTCTTATTTTTTATATAAGTCAAAACCATTTAAAAGAAAATCGGAAACCTCTTTGCAAGCTTTTTATTTTTAGTGTATGGAGAACCTCCTCCTCAGAAACTACTCTGGATGTCCTTTTTTTTGAGCTAAATATGATGCAAGAGTAGCCATGATTCAACCAAAGTAATGTGTTATAGTGACTACTTTGTAAAAAAAAAAAAAAAAAAACTACCAGAGTGGGTTTAAATGAATATTCTCTATTTAAGATTACTAAAGTAGTACTAATAACGAATCTTTATTATAAGTTTAATTCAGCATTGACAATTACCAGATGAATATCAAACATAAAGGGTTTATGTCAGACATAAAACCTTGTGTATTTAATTTAATTCTCGCTATTGTTAAACTTAAACTGGGAGCATTCCACAAGTTCTCAATTAGACTCTAGAAGTAGCCATGATCTTCAGCCAAACCGGCCAGTAACTCAAAATCTACAGGGATCAAAGTGGCCCGACGTGCGGCGCCAACCTCAGGAAACATAATAAAAACATTCCTAAAAGAAATAAACTGATTTATGGGAAAAACCCGACCGAATGTAGAGTCTGTGACGGCAAGCCACGGAGAGAACTACAACAAGCAGGACGCCGGCTGCGGGCAGTCCACTGGTGTAGACTTTTAAAAAGTAAATTTGCAATAAAAAATTAATTAAAAATTATTAGGTTAATCTCAGAAATTTCCTAGAAAAAAAACTTGGAAACGTCTGAATTCCAAAAGTAAACAATTTCAGAAAAATTCTGACATTTTTTGTCACTTAAACTCAAAAATTTTAGATTTTCTTTCAGAAGAACTTCCAAGATTAAATTAAAAAATGTCAAGTTTTTTCTAGTAATTTTTTTTTGTACTTTTCAAGTTCAGAATTTTCTGTTTGTCCTCTAGAAAATTCTTGAGAACAAACTCAAAATTTTTTATTTATTTTTTTTTGGGTGGGGAAAATTTCTGACTTGAGTTTTCTAGGTCAGACATTTCATCTTTTTTTTTTCTAGAAAAAAACTGAAATTTCTACAAAATTTCTGAGATTAATCTAAAAATTTCAGAGATTTTTTGTGAAATTTCACTCCTTTTTAAAAATTGCCATAATACATTGGTGTACTTCACCAGTCTTTGTGTAACTGGTAATAATTCAGAATACGCCAATTTAAATTATTTTATTGCTTTATCCTACATCTATCTGACGTATTTCAAAGAAAACAAATGCAGGTGTGTTTGTTTTTCTATCTGTGGAAACATATTTAACATTTACAGACACATTTTGTGTCTAACAAAGTCCCAAAAAACATTGAAAAGACTGAAACCTCTGCTGGTCGTGTGTGTTTCTTCTTTTCCTTGCTTGTGGCAAAACAGTTGGTTAGCATAATGAGAGCGTGTTGGTCTTTAAACCAGAGCCTTCCGCTGGAGGGCCGCGGCTGATCTCCGACTCCGGCCTTCATCCGCCTCTTCGGGCCCTCGGCTCGGCTAAAGGAGCGGCTCTCTCAACGGTTCTGGGTCCCGAGTCGCATGAATTATTCACCTTCACAGATGCAAGGCAGCTGCTTCACAAACTGTACATGCACAGAGGGATGCGGCGCTGCGAGCTGCAGCAGGAGATTAAAGGGCAAAGTGTGTGAGCTGTCCAACCAGGACACGTCCACATATGGGGACAAAATCACAAATACAGGTCAGTCCATGATCTCCAACATCCTCGCTGGCTCCTTTACATCTAGCAGTTTGTCCATGTTTTGTCATCAACAGCTGTTATTCAAAAGTCAACCAGATAAGGATTTAGTTCTCAGCTTGTACCAGATTTATACGGCGGCATATCAGTGACAACGCAGAGAGAAAACAAAAAGGAGTTGTAAATTTCTGGCAAAAAATTCAGAAATTTTCTAGAAAAAAAAAACATGAGCATTTCTGAGTTTCTTGTTGGTTGTGCAGAAGTCTCCACTTCTGCTTTTCAAACATGTACAGTTGTATAATTGGCATCTGTTTGCAGCCATTTTAAATTGTAAATGTACATTGTAAATGTTAAGTTTGGGGGAGGGGCCAGAAGCCTATTTCGATTCAAAGAGGAGCTCAAAATATCAAAATCTCATTTTCTAAGAATGATTTTGTAGAAAAACTCTAATGAACATGTTTTGTGTAGACCATAGACGTATCCTAACCCGTTGAAGGAAGAAAATCGGTCACCTTTAAGCCAC
This sequence comes from Girardinus metallicus, assembly GCA_903067095.1. NCBI lineage: Eukaryota > Metazoa > Chordata > Actinopteri > Cyprinodontiformes > Poeciliidae > Girardinus > Girardinus metallicus. The sequence continues at coordinate 17,811 of CAEGAE010088739.1, read as the reverse complement.
TGTCAGCACCTGACCTCCATAAATGGGGAAAGTTGCAGAGTGGCCTCCTTAAAGAAGCTACCAAACAAATCCTTCACAATCACATCACATCAGCATCCAGCAGAGTTCAGGCTGGATTTTTCCCCCTGCTGTCCATGAATCACAACCCAATTTTATTCCCTTCAGAGACGAGATAGCACTAAGGCGTTTTTGATGTACCAGTCTAATAAAGTTTCAATGAATTCCTCCGTGCAACACGAACGTTTAGCAGTGACAGTCTGCCGTAGTATCAATCTGCACGCCGGCCTCCCCGTCCCACGGAGCGACCGCTCGGGCTGCGCGCCTGCAGTGTAGCTTTGTCTTTCATGTTTTGTTCTCAGCATCCTGGGCAAAGGCACACACACTCTCCGTTTGCACCGCTGGGAAAACGCACAACTGCAGCCAACAAAACAGAACACATCTGAGGCGAAGAGCACAGATTCAGTCAAGGAGCATTGGCTTTTCCACACTCTGCTCCGAGCGCTGCACAGGCCTCAAGGCTGTTTATTTAAAATTGATCCCAACAACCGGCCGAGCCACAGAAACTGTAAAGTGGCACAGATCTCTGTAGTTGGGGCCTGCCCATAGCAATGCATAGCAATGCGCTATGAATTGCACCTATTGTTTGTCTTCCATCACCGTTAATGCGGCTCGTACCGCTGCGTGCGCCCCCACAAAAGCGGTATCAATACGTGCGGCTCGACCTCGAGAAGGGAGCTATTACTTTTAGTGGGATTTGGAGTTACCATGGCGACATAAATCGCAAAATCCCATTGAAGTCAATGAGCGAAGAAACAAAAAAAAATCCTATTTTTGAGGAATTTCTGTGTCTCATAAATTCACGTAGAAATGCCATTCAAATTTCACTTTGTAGATTCGTCCGTTACCTCTTAAGGAGTGAAGACAGCACGTCGTTGGTTAAAAAAAACTGGAACGTTGATCAACATACTCGATAAGTATTGGTGACTTCGATGATCACACTTAACAAAACGTAATTTTTATTGATTGTTTCACAACTATGAGGTAAAGGAGTTTGAGGTAACTGATAAAAAAAAATGTACCTACTTTTAATCTTATTTTCTTTGCATATTTTTTTATGTTAAAAACAAAAAGTTTCCATCATCCACCTTAATTTCTATTTCAAAGTTTAAACATGTTCCTAATGGAAACATTTTAAATAAATACTAAAAAAGATCAAACTACCAGGAAAATACACGTTTTTATTAATTTTTTTCAACCTTTTCAGTGCTGCATATAAATATTCTCCCACATTTTGCAACAATCTCAGTCTGATTCATTCTGCTTACTTAATGAAAGAAAATGCCATATGGTTTTACTCTGCAGGTAGCTGAGGCGACCATTCTCACTCAGAAAGAGAGAAATTGTGTTTCCACTTGAGTAAAACAAAAAAGTATTTACATTTTTCTTCAAAAGCACAATGTGTACTTATTAAAAAGGCAGCCACTGAGCGTAAAATACCGACTTCGCCCTGTTCACGTAAGCCGGGAAGTTAACTGCATGGTGCAGCTTTTCATTAAAATGCGCCCGAGAGGTCGGGTCATATTAATGCAAATCAATTTATCTGTTTTTTTGTTGTTGTTGTTTACAATGGAGATTGAAGTCTGCGAGTTTAAAGCAGTTGGAAGGGAACAGGGCCTAATTAATGGCTTCATACCCTGAGAACATTTTCAGATTGTGTCCATTACTGCGATGTAACAACACAAAGAAAGTTCTGCATAACTGTGAAGTGGAAGAAAACGTTTTCCGAATATATTCACAGCAAAAAGTGTTGAATGCAAATTTGTTTGGTACGAAAGCATTTAACTGCCATTACTAAGAAAAAAAAATTGGCAAAATAATAACATTTCTGATTGTAACTAGATGTAAAACAAGAACTTTTCTGATTATAACAAGAAAGATTTTTGTTTTAACTACAGATGCACCGATCCACTCTCTTCACTTACGGTACCGATATCAATATCTGAGGATTAGTGTCGGCCGATGCCAATACAACACAAAAAAAATGGTGCAGAACCGACTTAAAATGTTTCCTTATTTAAAACACAGAAATAAACATATTTAAAAAATAATAAAAATCTGAAAGTGACAAAAACAACAAGTTGATTGGTCAAATATGTAAAAATAAACTGAAACAAACCTTCTTTCAAATTATTCAGAAACTGCAGTTAGGAATTATGAACATAATGTAAAATAAATAATAAAGTGTGACATCGCTCAGAGCACAAAGCATAGAGTTAGGCTGGATAGATACGCCCTTATGGATGGGGAACATTGTCATTGATACCTGATCTAGGATTGTTTTCCACACTGGGATGAATTCAGATTTCTAATTTTTGTACTTTGCATCTATGCGTTTAATTTAGATTCCAATGAAACACATTGACAAGTGAAACGTTAAAGGGGTGAAGAAACTTTTGGAAGGCACTGAAAGTCTGACAGTTTAATTTATTAAAGCTATAGCTTGTGGTATTTATCCTAATAAAGCGTTTGAACGCAGAAATGTTTATTTTGTGCAAGTATGGCTGCCCTCTCCTGTGTTACATCAGTGCTGAAAGTCTGTAGAGACGAATAACTTTTCCCAAACCCGGGTCTGGCAGAGCGCTGCAGCTGGTTTTTAACCTGCAAGCTGTTTCAGAAACCGCTCACCTTCTCTTCTGTTGACTTTGGCGAAGCCCGGTCCGTGACTGGTCGACAGCTGAGAGGAGCTACTGAAGGAAGACGGCGGCAGATTGGACACCAGAGGGTTGTCACACACCTCTGCTGACCAATCACACGCCAGAAAAGACAGAAGAGACACAAATCAGTATTTAGCATTAAAAAAAAAAATTATTCCACAAAACTTATAGGGTTACGGGGGATGATTAGGGCCACCAGAAAAAGACAAACCTGACTTTGATCTCAGAATTTTTGACTTCAAAATTCTGACTTTTTTTCTCAAAATTCCAAATTTGACTTCACAATTCTGACTTTAATCTTAGAATTTTAATGATTTTTTTCAGAATTCTGACAAACTCTGAATTGCGACTTTTTTCCTAAGAATTCTGACTTTAATCTCACAATTTTGACTTCAGAGATTCAGACTTTTTTTCCCCAGAATTCCGATGTTTTATTCCACAGAATGTTGATTTTTTTCTTCTCGGATTTCCAACATTTTTTTTCCTCAGAACTCTGACTGTTGATCTCAGTAGATAGCATAAAGTCAAAATTCTGAGAAAAAAAAATGTTCAAGGCTACAATGTGAAATGCCTTTTCTTTTTTTTTTTTGCCAGTGATTGCCGGTGGATGAATTACGATTTCTCGCTGCACAAAGTAAAACACATTGTCAGCGAGTAGCACAAAATGATCGTTGGTCAAAGTTTAGCAAATTACCGTGTAGAAAACAGACGAAAGGGCAAAACGGAGGAATGACCTACAGTAATTCTAATTAACTGTAAAAGGGTTTCAACACTATTTACCAAGTTTTGAGGACAGAGTGACATTTAGCTAATTGTTTATCTTGTTCAAAAAGACGCTAAAGCAACGTAATAATAACGTAACGCAAAAGATCTGAACTTTGCTGCTGAAACTCGCGTTATTGTTCCTCGTGGAGCTGCAGCCAAGTGAAGGTGAGACAAGGTAAGTTTGGTGAATGAATGACATCACACACACACACACCCACACAAAGAAAATCCACTGATGGGTGAAATGAAGAAAGGAGTTGATGGTGTCACTGCATTACTTAAAGACAGCAGCAATAAATGCCCAGATGAGGCACTGAGCCAAACTCCTCCGCTTTTCTGCTCATATTTTATTCCTGCTTCAATTAACTCCAGGTGTTTCCCCCCCACAAAGACAAACAGCAACCTCCGACCTTTCTCTTTGTTTTTTACAAGTTTTGAATCAATAACAAATTAAATATTGGCGATATGACAAATCACATTCCTTCTTTTACAATCAAAAACAAATGGCTGCCAAACGTGTAATTGCTGCCAATTACACGTCGATAGTTTAAGATATCGATTTATTTTAAACTAAATCGATAATATGCTGAACTAAGATAAAACATAACCCATTTAAATCAGACAGGTTTGATTTGGCCTCCATGATGGCACCAGATATTATATAGAGAATTGAAGACAGAGACGTTTTGGATCCATCAGGTTCGACAGAAATCAATGAACAGTTTCTGTTTAACCCTTTAAGACCCGAACATAGAAAAACATTTAAAAAACAAAACAAAAAGTTCAACCTGGTAGACGCTGGTCAACCTGGTCTTTGTAGGAGTAATTTGGAGATTAAACCATGTTTTCATAATTTGTTGTTTGTTCTTGTACAGTTTATATTACTTCACATTGAAAAATTGCACAACAAATTAAAACAAGCTCAGTCATTTCCGTTAGCATCATTTATCGTTTTTCTCTTTTTTCTCCGTTTCTCCCCAGAAGTCTTCACTCTGCTTCTTTAGTCTCAACCAGCCAATTTTTTTGTTTACAGATTCATTTTATTTGTTGTTTCTGTTGTTTTGTTTATTTATTTATTTAGGATATTAAAAATGTTAAATGTTTTTTTGATCCTTGAGAATATGTTCTTGCATCATTATGCTGTTACCATTATATTACTTGAAAAACAATATTATCGCAGTAACTAATAATATTATTAATTGATTTATTTTATTCTTAATATTGAAAAAAATGAATAACTTTTTTTCTTTTCTTTTCTAACGAAATGGCAGCGCCTCCGCTGGCTGCAGGAACCCGTCTACCCACATCTTATGCTGTTTGTTTGTGTTTTTATTCCCATTCCTGTTGTGTTTTATTTTGGATATTTAAAAATATTTTCCAGTTGCAGTATTCTGAACTAAATTAAACTTTCCAGGACTTTGCGTTATTGTGGGCCGGCCTGGATGCCGTGCAGCAGCAGCAGCAGCAGCACAACACAAAGTACCCCCGGGTCACAGAGGCAGATGGATGGCAGGCGGCTCTCTGTCACTTTTACCGCTAAATTATTTGTCCCTGAATTAATAAATCCAGACTCACGAATGGCACCACAAGCCGCTGCCACCTTTATGTAACCTTGATTTAATTGGAACCTTTTATGACTCAACTTCTACTGAACACATGACATTAAGTGAACTTGATTTATACCACACAAGTATGCATTGACCTCTGATTTGCTCTCCAAAAGTCGTTCATCCTATGATGGAGCATGAGGGACAGAAAAGGTTCAGGCAAAATGTCTCTCCCATTCAAATTAAATAGAATTTATTCACAGGTTTATGGTCTCTCTATGCAAACCAGCAGTCTATTGTAAGCCCTACAGAGACAGAGTCGTTATGAAGCGGGGAGATAGCCCCAAATTGAAATCAGCTTCTCTCCCAGCATGTTTTTTTTACCCACCGATTTTCTGTCAGGCTGGGTGCAAGTGGAAAAAACCCACTGCTTAAAGTTATCCGTGCAGTCGCAAATTCTTAAATAATCAAAAAGCCAGCCCACAGCCTTATCCACATGAGCATTACCCAGGTAACCCTGCTGCATCTGCAGAGCAATAATCAACCAGGAGGCGGAATAATATATTCTTTTAGAGTATGCAAAATGTACGTCTAGCTGCGCCATGAAAGCAGGTTGGGATGGCAGCAGAAAAACAAAACCAAACAACAGAATGGGGAAGTGAGGTGTAAGAATGACGAAAATCGTGATCACCTCGTTGTATTTCATGGTGGCAATGATACCCAAACAAATCAATAAGAAAAAAATACAAAGGTCTGTTAGTTAAATGCCCGTCTGACAAAACTTTTCTTATCAAGTGGGTCCAATCAGCTGGTGGGAACTGACTCTGGGAAAATTAAAAAAAACATTTTCATGTTTTAAAGCCATAAAACAGCAAATAAGTGGATTTAAAATGCTCTAACAAGATAACGTTGAATAGATGTTCTACTATTTAGGGATGCACCGGTTCACCTCATCACTTCTGATACCCATAGCTTGGTCAAATATGTAAAAACACCACAACTTTCATTTGTTCAGTCAGTGAGTAAATCATTTCATTAATTGGATTAATCGTGATTAATCATTTGAGACATAAACACTTCTGTGGCAAATGGCAAATATTGCTCAATCTGAGAGAGTAAATCTGGACTAAATGGCCTTTTTTGACCTCTAGTTAGCAAATGATTACTAAATTAGTTAATGATTATTTCAATACTCGATTAATCACGATTAATCTGATTAATTGTTTCAGCCATAAACACTTTTGTGGGAAAGGGTCAATATTGCTCAATCTCAGGGACTAAATCTGGTCTAGAATGGCCAACTAAACTTAAAGAACAGCCTTTTTTCAGTCTGTATGCTCCAGTTAACGATTAATTGATCAATAAATTAGTTAATGATTATTTCAATAATCAATTAATCATGATTAATCATTTCAGCCCTAAACACCTTTGTGGTTTAGGGTAAAATATTGGTCAATTTGAGAGAGTAGATCTGGACTAGAGTGGCCAATTAAACTTGTTGGATGGCCGTTTTTGAGTCTGTGTCCTCCAGTTAATGACTAATTGATTACTAAATTAGTCAGTTATTATTTCAATAATCGATTAATCACACTAATCCGATAAATCATTTCAGATCCTAAACACTTCTGTGGAAAAGGGCAAATATTTCTCAATTTGAGAGAGTAGATCTGGACTACGGTGGCCAGCGAAGCTTGCTGGTGTAAACAGGAATGGAGGAGATGATGTCATGTGTTTTATAGAGGAAATAATTGCCATCTGTTGCAGTTATGTCTGATGGGAGAGCTGCATGAAAAAAAAATTACTTCACAAGCCTGTAAATGTCAGTGATGCACTTGAGTCTGAAGAAGAGAAGGTCTGGCAGTGAAACGTCTCTAACGACGCAGCTCAGGCTCCTTCACGACCCAAGACAGACGCAGTCTGGATTATTTACCTAACAGGCTTGTTCAGGTTCAGATTTACAAATCCACATGATCGAGCAGCTCAAGGAAGAAAAGCGTTGGTGTGGATGTGACTAAAAGGCATTACACTGATGGAGAGAGACTACACTGAAAGAAATCTGGAGTGACATTTACTCAGAAAAACCTAGGCAAGTTTTTACACTTAGACTTTGCAAGCAAGATTTTAATTTTGCTTAGTAATAAGACGTGTTTTTAACAAACACTCTTAGGTGAATTTTAGTTGCACATTTGCACAAAATAGATTCCTGTTTTGGGTCATAAAGAGAAATAAATTTCTGCCAAAAATCTCAGAAATTTTTAGATTAATCTCAGAAGTTGTCTAGAAAAAAACCTCAGACATTTCTGAGATCAAAAAGTTGAAATTTTTCTAGAAAACTTGGAAATTTCTGAGTTTTAAAAATTAGATTTTCAACTTTTGAAACTCAGACATTTTCAAGTTTTTTGAGAACATTTCTGAGATTAATCTCAAACTTTTGTTTTTACTGAGAAAATAGATGAAGCTTTGACCCTTAGATGGCTTAAAACTGTTTTCTGTGGCAAATTAAGACGAGGTTTAATTAGTTGCTGCGGGTGGTGGCACAATGCATTGTGGGATACCTTGCAAGCCAATCCGCACTGTCAGATACTTCAAAACAACTAAGTTAAGTATTAAAATGTTTGTAAAAAGCGCTTAAAATATCCATGTCATAATTTATTTGTTTAAAGTCAACATTGCAATCCATCTCGACCAAAATCAAGTTATCAAGTATTTATCTTTTTCAATTAAACACAGTCTTAAAATTTACAGTGTTGTGGGCATTGCAAATTAATGTCTGGTTCACTTCTACTACCCAATTAAATTTTACATGCATTTGTTAAGTTGATAACTTACTGAAATAGTTTAGTTCCTTCTACTTTGCATGACACATATAATTTGTAGTAAAATTTACATAATGGGACCAAAAAGTATTTTTTTCAGTGTAGAACCGAAGGAACTTTCCACCCTTTAATAATAGATAAATAGCTTTATCTATTATTTGATTTCCAAGCTCTTTTATTGCCTCTGAGGATTAATCTTTACAAATGACAGATAAATAAAAGCTGTAACTGACTGCAAACGCAAATACAGCCTGTGAAAACCATCAGTTATTGTTTGTAGTTGTTTGTTATGGTCTTTGTGTTTGAGTTGCAGAGGGAATTATAACTTAGGGAACACAATTTTCCCGTTTGATAACACTGCGGATCAATTTCAGCCCATGATATCTCCCCGCTTTAAAAGCTGTTATCTCTCCCAAACAATCAATAAAGCTAAGAAATAACAGAGCCTATCGATGCTTCTCTCCTCCTGGATCCTTCGATCGATTTCCACAATCGATTTCAGACCCATCTCCAGCTGATTGAACACTTCTGAAAGTATTTTGATACAGTAATCATTAGATTTCACTGAGCAAGTCCAACTGTGCAAATCTTGAAACTATGAGTTCAAAACCTCCCATGTTAAAACAAAGCAGAATGTAGAGACTCAACGGAGTTAAGATCCATGGAGAAAATAAGGTGGTTTCCTTTAAAATAATCCCTGTCCTCAAAAATCAACTCACAAGGTATTTTCTGGAAGCTTACGTGAGTATAAAACTGGAGCAAAAGCAGCAGAAGAATCCCCCTGTTAAATCTTTCCTCATCTCCTCTGACAGACTCTCTCTCGCTCGATTGCTTTCGAATAAAACATGAAATGTTTCAAAGGGAAATAAAAGCAGCCACCAGTGGGATTTTCTGACTCTTAAAAGTTGACATCCAGTCCAGAGACGATGAGTGTTTTTCTTCAAAACCGAACCTCCACATCGGTCAGATCAGAGCTGAGTCAGGGAAGTCCCCACATGCAAAATGAAACTGCTTTTATTTTTGCTTTAAAACTTTCAGAATCAGGTCACTGACTGAAAACCATCTCTTAAGGCTGCAGACTGAAGATCTGTCTCTAATCTGAAGAATTACACAAAATTAGTTATTCTACAGTAACTTAAAATTCACGATACATTTGCTTTTGTTATACTGCCAAAATTAGCAAGAGGTGAAAGTTTTATAAAAAAGAGGGACATGCAGAAAGTACGGGAGAGGATTAGAGCCAATTAAAAATAAAGTAATCAATTCTGACTAATCCCAGAAGATTAAAGTCAGAATTCTGAGAAAAAATATCACACATATATGACTGCCTTGAAGGTAAATGCAGGATTCTTTTCATATATATATATATATAGGTTTTTGTTTTTAGCATCCTTAGTAATTGAATGTAGTCAATGCTCTATTGTGTCAAACCATTTATACCATCAAGTTGAATTTAAATCCTACTTTGGTAACACATAAATTACCTTCCAACTGCCTAAAAAAATGACCCAAAAAGTTGCGTGAACAACGAGCCGCTCACCTTCTCCATCTGTCCCGCGTGAGCCAAGCAGCGCTGAGGCGACAAACGCGATAATCCCAGCGAGTATTTGACTCCTCGGAGACATGTTGAAGCGCCAGGATGCTGAAGAGCTGAACTCCGTTCGTCAGAAGGCAGCCGATCCTGCTGCTCCTCTCCGGCTCCGCTCCGGTGCGCCGCGCCGCAGCAGAGCCTGCAGCAGGGTGTAGAGGCTGGCCAGCAGCCGCGGAGAGGGACGGATGCTCTTACACCGACTACCCTGTGTCAATTAGAGCACGCGGGGAGAGGAAGGGGGGATTTTAAGAGGCTTTGGCAGCTCCGAGCCAAAAGCACAACCTCTGCTTCCGAGATGCTGGCGGATTTTAGACTTCCAGTCAGAGAAAGTCCTGAGTTCAGCACAGAGAGAGCAGGAGGCTGCGCTACATTTAACTCTTTAGGTAGCTCTCAACTGTGTGTGTGTGTGTGTTGTACAGAGGTGGGCAGAGCACCCAGAAATTGTACTCAAATCAGAGTAGAACTACTTCAACATATTTTTATTCAAGGAAAAGTAAAAAGTAGCCGTCCAAGAAATTACTCAAGAGTAAAACAAGTGTTTGGTAAAATGGCAAGTCAATTTTACCAAACACTGAGTAACTGATCAAATTATCAATCATATAGTTATAGTTACATTTACTCAATTACATTTACTTTAGTAACTTTTTGGAAAAAAAAAATCTACTTTTAGGAGCATTTTTGTACTTTTTACTTTTACTTCACTAATTTTATCACAAAGTATCTCTACTCTTGAGCAAAACTTCTGGATTTTCTACCCACTGAATTCACCAAAAATTCACCAGACACAGACGCACATCTGATGTTTTTGCTAATGTTTCCAAATCAATTTCCAATTGATTTGGAAACATTTTCTTTTGCTTGATTGATTTTGTTAGTTTTTGTTACTTATAAAAACTGCTGTCATTCTGATCATTAAAATACCAACATTTCAGTTTAACTTCCGTCTGATTATGTAATTTTTAAATATTACATGATTGATAGTGTGATCAGTACTTGAGTAGAATTTTTACCAAATACTTTTTTTACTTTTACTTGAACAATTTCTTGGACAGCTACTTTTTAATCTTAGTTGTATAAAAATACTTTGAAGTAGTTCTACTCTTACATGAGTGCAATTTTTATGTAGTCTGTCTGTCTGCCTCTGATAATCAGACGGTCCAAAATATAAGGTTAAGTGGAAATGTGGGTATTTTATGCCGATTCTTGGCCTGATTTTCCTTTCCAACGACCGGTTATCGATAATCGGAATGGCTCTTAAAATCATCTTAAACAATAATAATAATAAAGATAAGTTTATTTATTCCGCCAGGGATCGACAATGACACTAGCCAAATGCCTCCAAATATTTTGTAACAACATAAAACAGCAAAAACATGAAACCTTACAATTAGCAGGTGAAACGACAAAATAGAAAACAATCAAAAACTCATTATAACAAAGGGTTAACGACTAAAAACACAAAAACTCACCTTCATATTATATTTCAACAAATAGAGAACCCACTTCCGTTCTCTCTACTCCTTTATCCAACTACTTTTCTCTTTGTAACGATTTCTCCTCTTAAGAAAACTCCGCAAACTGTCACCAATGCTTCCGAGTCGTCAGCCATGTTTGTTTACTCTAAAGTCACGTATGGTATCGCGGGAGTTTACGGGATTTCCTGGATGGAATCTAATAAATCTTGGTGAGTGAAACTGTTGTAATTAAGATTTGTGCTTTTTTTTTATCGTTGTGGTCGCTCAGGTTTCTAAAAATTGACGGATAATTTTAAAATCCTACTGTATGAAACAGACATTAAACTGCTGCTGCGCAAGTTACTCAACAGGTTGTTGCTAGGTAAAAAAAGAGTGAGTGAAAAAAGCTTACAGTAACTCATTATTTATTTATTTATTTCAATTTTTTTTGTCATATTTTATTTTAGGAGTCTAAGAATTTGTTTGAAGTTTTCATTCTTTTCTGTACTATTTTAAATTTGTGGTTGTTAACGGAAGTGCAAGAAAAATGTTTGTTTTTTGTGGTCCACAAGGGAAAAAAGAAGAAAACTGAAATACTTTAATCTAGATTTTCTTTTTTACTTGTACATAACTCAAAAGATGCACCTGAGTTCTTTTGGAGGAAATTTTATTTAATCTTACAAGGCTCAGTACTCGGCTTCAGAAGTAAATCTGCAGACTGGGATTTTGTTTCTCTCATTTGGCGTCCTTGTCTGAAAAAAACAACAAAAAACTGTACTTTTAGTTTTTCAAAGAAAACATTCTAACTTTTGAAGTTCAGCGTTCAAATCCCATCAGGCAATTCATAAACAACAACAAAAAAAATACACAAAGCTCAGATTTACTTTCAGAAATAGAGACAGGAAACACTTACAGGGTTAAAAACCCACAAATCCAACCAAAACCAAAAGCACATCTTTCACACATTTCACGTATTAACCGCGTTTAAACTCTAGAAAATAAACTTGGGAGCAGCAAATTGTTAAAATGAGAAACTTTCCTGTTATAGTGAGACATAAAAATCCAGTTTTATATCTTTTATAATGACATTTATATCTCATTAAAACAGAAATGTTATAACAACATGATAAAACTTTTTAAGACAAGAAATCCTTAAAAAAAAAAAAAGTTGTCTTGTTGTAAAAAGGACGATTTTTTTTTCTAGGTGAAATTATTTCAGCTACCTACTGCATCGACCCTGACACAACATTTCTGATTTCTGTCTTTTTAAAAATCTTTACAGTGTTATAAAAGTCTACTGAGTTCATTATCAACATCTTTGGATTCTACTAATTTTCTTTCACCACACTTCTATGTTTGAAATCCTTAAAAAATGTTTAAATTATAAATATAACCAAAATGCGCAGTAAATTACAAACTGGCTGTAACTAAGCATGTATATATTTTTTTGGGGGGGAAAATGAAGTTGAATTTAATTACTTTGGCCTGACAACTACAGCTGTGTATTAGGGTAATTACACATAAGGTGGGAAAAGAGGAGCAAAAAATTCTGAAATTTTGAGACTGTTACCAGAAACATCTTAGGAAAAAAAATTATATATATTTCTGAGCTTGAACAGGTGAAAAATTGCTAGAAAAACTCAGAAATTTTGAGATTAATCTAAAAACATTTTGAGAAAAAAAAAAAATTCTGAGTTTCAAAAGTAAAAAAAAAATGCAACTTTGAGCTCAATCCCAAAATTTCAGATTTTTTGCCAAATTTTTGACTTTTAAAACTCAGAAATTTTGTAGTTTTTCTTTTTTAGAACATTGAGATCAATTAAATATTTCTGAGTTTTTTAGTGGAAATTTAGTCCTTTGTTCCCAGACTACAGTGGCCTTGATAAAGAGAATTTAGAGAAAATTTATCTAACGTCAAAAAGCATCAAATCACGATTTAATAAATCTATAAACAGAAAAGAAACAAAGACAATAAAATCTATCAGTCTGGAAAACTGTTTTCAAAGGTTTTTGATTCCAGGGAGCAACAGTGAGATTTAAAAACCGCAAGTAGAGAAAACATGGACCTTCGCTGAACTTGCCTCACTTCTATTAATAAAGTTAAACGTTTGTGACAGAACTGTAAAAAAGAAACTGGGCTAATATAAATATGCATGAGAAAATTTTGGGGCAAAACCAAAGAAAATAATGTTGTTCAAACAAACAAGAGAACATTTCCTGACTTTTGGGAAAATATTCCTGGACCTAATGAGACAAAAGTGAAACTGTCTGGAAGATGTGCCTTCCATCAAATTTGGCATAAAACTGATACAGCATTTCAGGAAACAGATATCTTATTAAATATTGTGATTACAATGTGACTGTTTGGTGGTTGCTTTGCATTTAATTTGTAAAGCATAATTTAAATCCATGCACCATTTTTTAAAATGTTTATGCTATGTTCTGCTGTTCTGTCACATATAATCTCAAATGAAGGACATTGAAATTTTAAGGCGTAACCTGACAAAATGGGGGAAAAAATTCACTGGATATGTATGAGTCCTACTTTTTTGCACAACATTTTTCTCTTTAGCATATGAACAGCTTATTTCTAGCTTTCCTCATGCTGAAGATGGATCCTCTCTAATAAAAAACAACTAATCTCTTTAAAATAGCCAGTTTTTGGTGTGATGTGGAGGAATTTAAATTAAATGCACCGGGGACGCGATCGGTCTCATTCCATCTATGAAATAAGCATAATGTGAGCAAACTACAATGATTTACATATAATTTGCATATGCATGGCTATACAGGTGCAGAGTGGCTTATTTTGGCATGAATCCACTCCACATGGCTCTATTTCCCTGCAGTATGTAGCCCTCATATGAACACTAACAAGACCTGGGTGCGAAGCCAGAGTGAGCTGTGTGCCGGCTGGTTTGTTTCCCCGCTGTTACAGCGGACTGCCAGCAACGATGAAGCCGCTGTGTGATCATATTTAACAAAGCATGTAGGGTAAGGGATGATGGCTGGCAGCAAAAAATGAGAGGAGGCACCTGTTCATTTGGGGTACAATGAAAGAAGAATGACTCTGAAGTGCTACGTAAGAAAAATACCTGCAGTGAAATACACCAGGTAGAACGAAGCCCGTGGACAGCAGCGTAGGAGTTATGGCGGCAAACACACACTTAAAGGTGACCTTTTGATCAATGATTTCAACAGTTAGGGTACTCTTTTTTTTTTTTTGCACAAAATCACTATCAGATAATGAGATTTGGTTTGGTGAGCTCCATTCAGAATGAACCGCTTTATGGAGTCTCGTCACTTTATATATAAATAAGCTGCTTCTGGCCACGACCCCCCAACTCAACAATTACACTCCCAAGTGAAAATGGCTGCAAACACACTATCGGTCATACAACCGTACATTTTTGAAAAGCAGAAGTGGAGCTTCCTGCGCAACCAACAAAAACACAGCAAGTTTTTTCTGGATGGTAAGTCAACAATAAAACTGTTGTGTTTTCCAGCAGCCATTGTACAGCGCCTACAGCGATAAAAAATGGCTGACCAAATAGGTGATGTGTGGAACTCCACTGGGGTTGCTAGGTAACAGGCTGGTTTGTGACATTATTCCAGAGGTTTTTGAAGCAGATCACTTTCCTGACCCCAAAAACCATTAATTTATTTCCAAAAACGATCTGGTTTTATTTTTTTCAGCACTCGGTCTGTCTTTAGAAGCACTGAACACTCAAAAGGAAGTACAAAAATGTGTGAAATGTGAATTTTGCATAACTCAGTGTCACTGCTGTTAAGTTCTTTTTTTGCCTTGGTAAATTTTATAATTCTCCCTAAGCCTAGATTGTACATCCCTGTTTCTACTTGATGCTCTCTCTCTTTTAAATATGTCAATAAGGACAGACGTTTAGATTCCACTTTTTTAAGTGTACAAAATAGGATTTACCAACCATAGTGGACTGAAATATCATTAGAAAGAGTTGAGCCTGTTTTACATTGGCTTTAAGGACAGTTTTCTGAAACTATGCGGTTTCCTTTCTCAAATTATATTTCATCTGACATTTTCCCAAAGTTCACTCATCATCTGTCACCAAAAGGACCTTTTCGCAGTCTGATTCTGCAGTAAATGGGTTGATAAGGAATGTGATCTGAGGTTGTTTCTCTTTCAGGTCACACACCTCAAAAGATTTGCGTTCTCACTTCTGATGATCCAGCAGCTTCTAACAGGTATGGAGATGTGTCAGGTCTTCGCTTTTAAGATGGGTGGAGAAAAAGTGGAGGTTGTTAACAAGTGTGAAAAGCAAACTTTCCACCAGGTCAGGAAGCATTTTTAAACTTTCCTCGCAGAGCTGAATGAAGTTTGTTCAGACGACTCAATGTGTTGACCAGAAACTCCACATCTGTACTGGGAGTCATGATGGCTTGGATTTTGCTTAAGAGTAATTTCACACCATCCTTGTTTAGTCCGCTTCAATCGAACTCCAGCGTGGTTGTCTAGGAAGTCCAGTTTATCTGGGAATGGTCTGAATGCGCAACTGAACTCTGATCCAAACCAAAAAAGCAAACTCTGGTCCGCCTACAAACCGAGGTCTTGGTTCAGTTGAAGTGTTCTCTGGTGCGGTTTGAATGCATATGTGAACGCCAAACTGCTCCAAAAACAGGAAGTGGACTACAAAGTAGGGCATTCTGGGTACATACAACCAAAACAAACGTGTGAGTTTAATGCTAGAGGGAGAAATAACTTGTTTTTTGTTTTTTTACCAAAGGCAAAAGAGAAATTCCATAACCGCTAAAATCTGACGCCACTCCATTTTTGTTTACATTTGGTGAAGAAGGAAGTTGTATTCAGTGTCTTCTTCAGTGTGAGGATTTGGGTTTTTCTTTGTGTTTAATTTGAGTTTCTCTGTTTATGTTGCCTTCTGTGTTTCCTGTGAGTCTCTGTGTTGTCCCGTTTCCCTGTGATTGCTTCCCAGGTGTGTCTCATTCTGTGATTACCTCCCTGTGTATTTAAGTCCACCTGTTGTCTTTGTCTCTTGTCGGGTCCTCGTTGTCTAACGTACGTCTAACGTCGTTCGTCGTGTGCATCTATTGTTCCATGTATTCCTGGACTTTTTATTAAATTATTCCCTACTATGACTACTTGGGCTCCTTGGCGTCTCCCTCACCTCACCATCACAACACCAATCATGACATTCAGATGTTTTTGTGTTGTTTCCTTCAGTGGTTCTTGGTGTAGTGCCACCACAAGAGAGGAAGGGAACAGGTTTAGTTTGCTATAACACTGCATTGACACAATGCAGTGTTTGTTATAGCAACAGCTCCTGCGGTTTGCTATAACACTGCAGTGTTATAGCAAACCGCAAATGTTACAATATTGGCCACAATAGAACCGAATCTACCATACTATCAGGTGTGAAAACACTCGAAGAGATACGTTACTCTTTACAGTGGCTGACGTCTTTACAGTTTCATCAAAGTTTCTGTTTGCCTGTGGGATCCCAAGGTAGTATCTATTTTCCAAAATGTTCTGCTGTAGTGTGTGTCCTGATTTCCCCCTTTTGACAATCTAACATTATTGTGACATCAGAACCATTCCAGTTTAAGATTGGGGAGATTCAATATGTTGGATCAAAATAGAGTCAGAAAAAGAGAATGAGAGACTTATCAACTCATATTTCAAGCATTCAATTCAAACTGAAATTTATACTACTACAGTTTGTTCATGTTTTTTTGTGCCTTTTTGGTAAACTTTATTAGTAATATCACTGAGACATATTAGTGTCCTATTTCAGACACTAATTAAGGAAATGGGTAGCATCTTTAATCTATAAAAGCAAACAGACATTCCGACCTGGAATAGCTTGTTTATCTCTAATGCAATGTTGCATGACGATAAATCTGAATCTGAAAAATTGTTGGCAGCATTACCTCAGCTGATGCATCCCTGTAAGCCACAACAGCCAAACAGAAAGGCAGGCGCTCTGGGACAAAAAATGAAAGAAAACAGAAGGTTAAAATAATAGCTAATATTGCCAATGTGATAGGAGTTCATTTCTAATGCATTCCCGATGCGAAAAGGTTTTTAAATCCCTCATTACTGAAGTTTCACAATTCAAATAAAGGTTTCACAAATCACAAACTAGGTTTGAAATATTCTGCAATTGGCGTAAAATAATCTAGTCCAGATTTGAAGTGTATGTATATTCATTTTTAAAGCAGAACAGATGATTTCTCAACACTTATATATTAAGCATAATTTGGATGATTACTTATTTACAGTTATGTTAAGTCATATGTTAAGCATAATAAGCATACATGATTATCATTATTCCCAGAATTTAACTTGATTGTACATAATCACAAAAAGGTGACATGAAACATAATTAAGTGCAAAGAATTATTTATTTAGGAGAGAGGAAGTCTTTTATTTTGAAGAATACTTAATGGGATCTAGTTTTATCTGTTGCCACTAACTTGCCTTGTGTTGATTTCTGTTGCTTGGTTATGAACATTCGTTGCGGTTATTCAGCTATTGTATTGTTCAATAAAAATCTGAACAGAAAATATTCAGCAAATACAGCTGAGCCTCCATTATAATAGCCATTTAGCCATTTTAAGAATCAGAAGCTACAATCGCAAGCCAACTTCGATCCAGACAGCTAGAGGACCGGACTGACGTTTCCTTCTCTGCAGTGCCGTTCTGTTTAGGATCCTGCTCAGAGTGCGCCAGCTATAATTATCACGTTTCTACAAGATAAATATCAAGTTTTAACAAAATACGTAGCGCATTTTAACAAGATACGTATCATGTTTTAACACCATAACTTTCACGTTTTAACAAGGTAACTATCAGGTTTAAACAAGATAATTATCACGTTTATACAAGATAATTATCACTTTTATACAAGATACTATCACTTTTAACAATAT
>CAEGAE010088730.1:0-12623 GCA_903067095.1 Girardinus metallicus | reverse complement strand
TTTTAATGCTAACGCTATAGCCACCGGAAGTTGTCAAACCCCACATCCGCTTTAAAACGCGGAAGCGTGAAAAAGGTGTATTTATTCTAAATAAAGCATGGTGCATGTAAAGGGATTGGATTTCTCAATTTTGTGCCTATGTTAAAAAATACATTCAGATTATTTAAGCCAAATATATTACAATTCAATCAAGTAATTTTGCATGTGTTTACATATTGTTGATTGTGGAATTATTGCAGGGAGATCAACACTCTCAATCAATATGTAGGTTTAAGATCCGTTCAGACAAGAATATGAAAATTGAAAGGAAACACTATGCATCTCGTCGTGTTTTTTAAAAGTTTGCTCTGATGTTTCCAGAACAACATAGCCCCACAATTATAGAATTTATTTCTAGTTGTTGTAGGTCCGTGGTGCCTATATATGTTTTTTGTTTTTTGGGGGGGCAGGAAGTATGCAGCCTAAGAGTGTAGTGAATGTAACTAAAACTCATATGATTTCACATTTCTGTCCCCTTTTCCATCTTCACTGAGTGTTTAAATTTCTTAACATAAAAATCTCACTAAATCTGTTCATATTTGTGTTATTCAATTTGAAAAATTTTCTTTGTTTTTGAATAAAACAACCTGAATATTCCTCTTATCTTATGCCTGAAAGATCTTAACCGATACGTTTTGTTTGTTTCTTCATTTGGAAATGAAGAAATTAAGATCTCTCAAAATAATATGGTAAAATGTGTCAGCTAAAGGAAGAAATTTCTGTATTTTGCTTGCATGGCATTTAACAGCAGGGCTGACAGTATTCACATACCCATTGCTTAAATTCAAGGTTTTATAGAATATCATATAGTCCATGCTGTTCTTAAGCATCCTAATTACCCTGATTGATTGGGAACAGCTGCTTTCATCATCTTAATAGGTGAAAAACAGCAGCTCCATGCAGCTGTTTGTGTCATGGCTAAAACAAAAGAGCTTACTAAGGACCTCAGGAAAGGGCTATAAAGCCATATTTAAACACCTTCAAATACCAGTCGTTACAGTGCAAAATATTTTAAAATGATGCAAGAATGGTGGAAAACATGGTGGAAAATTTCCGGACGTGGTAGGAAGTCAAAAGCGACACTGAGGCAAACCTGAAAAATCTGGGCAATGCAGGAGGCAAAATCTGAGATAGTCCAAGAGACGCCGCACTGGAATCAATGCATTTTGTGCAATAGAGGAGAATTATTCCTTGACTCACTGATGTTTTGACTTTGCTCTCAACAGGGTTGAATTTACAGTTTCCATTTTCAGTTCACGTAGTGAAGATTCCAATGAGGAATCAACAATGCCACTGTCACGCTAGAAGCAGCTTCTCTGACACCATGTGTTACTTTCCTGACAAACCGATTGTCATAACCGGAACAATATGAAGCTCAGCTCTTACAGAAAGCGACGTGTTTCTCAACAGAGTGTAATCTGTGGGAGGTTGTGATTGTATGGAAGTGCAGCTCCATTTTCATTGCAAGTCCCCCAGATTTGTTGGCGTCTTCTGTCTTATTACATGTGTGTGTGAGCTGGGTGTGGAATCAGGAAAGAATCCACTCAGCAAGAAAATAATGGGGATCTCCAGCTGTCCTCTTCGAGACGTTAAACAGGATGTAAAAATATGTAAATGCTGCGCAGTTACAGTGTGTCTTTCTTGAAAAGCTAAACGTAAAAAAAAAAGACATAAAAACCATCTACTATTAAAACAACCAAACAAATGACACTGACCTACAATGCAAATTTACCAACTTCAAAACTAACCTGTTTAAAGCCCCAGGCTTGCAGACATAACTCATATTTGTTCTAAGGACAACAGTGACGTGAGGGGAACAAGATAAGGCGAGGGAGTTAGGAAGGCAAATCCGGATTGTGCTTTTCCACTCGGTGAGGGTAAATTATGGAAAATCAGCTTATAGTAATCCATCCACTCGTTGAAGGGGGGATCATCCCAGGCGACTTGACACCATTGTGCACTTTTTAAAATGATCTGCTTGTTAGTGAGGAGTCATAAAGCACATGCAGCTTATATTTGTACCTTCCTAATCATTAGTGGGACCTGTTTATTTCTCTCCTCCACACCACTGGGGTTTATTAGGAATGTTGCTTTTATAAACGGGGAGTTGTGTCAAATGAACACCCAACATGCACACAGTCAATAAGTACTAGAGTTGTCAAAATAATTGATGTCTAAAAATGATTTAAAGACACGTGTTTGCATCAATATTGAAATGAATTAGCTCAGTGATATTACTGTTATAGCACCTGATCAAAAGAAAGAGGTGCTGTAAGTTTGAAACTCTTCAAACAAACATCTGAGAACATCCAGAACCCTTTACCTTCAACGCACCTCTTTAGCCTAAAAACGTCAGTGTTCTGAGGTGTTTTCCCCATGAGGAAGACAGACAGGAAATGCCAATGGATACTAGCTACACTAATGCTATAAGCTAATGCTTAAAACCAGCACTATGACACAAATATTTGAGATGTAACTCCGTATAATATCACAGTGCTGTTTAAAAATCAAGTCAGAGGAAACATTGAGGTAATTTCCTTCACTAAAGGAAGAAAGTTGAAATGTTGTACAATAATTAAGCTAAACTGGGTATTAGTTAGCGATTTACAGTCAGTTGGTTTTTCATCATTGTGTACATTCACAAAAATTATGTTAGATATCCAGAAATACCAATAACAACCTTGAAGCGACATTTCACAACATTTTAGTAGTCCATTCATCCAATCATTATCCAACACTCTTATCCCTAGTGGGGACGCGAGGGGTTCTGGTGCCTGTCTCCAGCGGTCAAGGAGGTGTAGACCCTGGACAGGTCACCAGGTCAACACAGACATTTTAATAATATATTTTAAAAATTTAATATGTCTGTTTTTGTGATTATTACTCTTTTTAGTGCCATGGAATTTTGCTCATTCCGACTGAATCTCACAAATATCCATGCCTAATTTTAATAGAAAATAAACTATTAGGAAACCGTGCTGTGTATAAATGCTAAATTCTTCAGCATTATCTTCCTCTCCAGCTATTTAAACTCCCCTTAGAGGATGATGGAGATACTTTAAAAAACACCCAATTTCATAAAATGATGTTTCTAAATATTGCTCTGTTGTTGATTTGAGCACTCCACCTACATAATGTTCCCAGATACTCAAATGGTGCTTTCTTTTCTGTCAGTAAAACCGCCCATTTTAATTAAAAACATGAATGATTGACTTAGGACAGGAAAAAAAAGAAAGCAAAAACTAAAAAACTATTGAATAAACTGTTTTAAAATAAAAAGTGAACTAAGTAGTTAGAAATTTTAATTTCTTCTCTTTGCCTCTAAAAGGAAAGTTTAATCAAGAAAATGTCTTTCAATAATCATGCCAGAAACACAGCAGAGGAAAAACAAGGGAACTTTATGAGTGGGTTAATAAGAATCTGTGTCTGTCTGCTTAGAGGTGCAAAGTGTAGCTTGTCCAATTACAAAAGAAAAATGTCTCAGTAAAAATCACCTGACACATCTGTGCACTTAGAGGAAGAGCTTAAAAGGTGTAAAATAAAGCCAATTACACAAAGAGACAGATTTTTTTTAGGTGAAAGTAATTATGTTGCTTTTTATTCAAAGGACAAACATGGCTGAAAAAAAATCATTTATGCGAAAAAAACTAAATGATACCTGAAGCTATTTTTTCCATGTTTTGCAACATTACATTCTCCTGTTGTAAAGCTCTAATCGAACCCAATACAACCCTGTATCGTAATGGTTGGTGGTTTTCCAAGTATCCTGAAATATAATAAGATGCAGAACCTTCAGCTAATGGTGAATTTTCAAGTTATGGTGACAAAGTGTTTTCTCACAAGAAGAAGAAGTGCTTTTTAAGGAATAAGGTTTAGGTTTGAGGTGTGAGTTAAGTTTAGCCCATAGGTTCAGGGTTAGGCATGTACTGGTAATGGTTAAGTGTAGAGTAAGGGTTAAAGTTAGGCTATAAAAATGAATGAAAAACAAATGGAAGTCTATGTAAACTCCTTGTGGAGATAGATGATAGACACACTTGGTGTGTGGGGATCTGTGGGGGCTTGTGTGTGTGTGTGTGGTTGTTTGTCCTGTGTTGCCCTATGTTGCCTGGATTACCTGTCCAGTGCACCCTGCCTCTGATCCAATGACCGCTGGAGATAGGTACAGGCCTGCTGCAAGAAGAAATGGGTATAGCCAATGAATGGATGGCATACTCGTCCCCTCCCATTACTCTACACTCTTTACTCTGTTTTTAGATTAACTATGTTTTTATTAATTTCTTTTTTCTTTACCACAGCAGGGGTCCCTGGCCTGGTTATTTTTGTCTCCCTTTGTATCTTTTTCTAGTCCTCTCAGCCTCCCAATTTCACCCTATTTCTGAATGTGTTTCT
This sequence comes from Girardinus metallicus, assembly GCA_903067095.1. Lineage (NCBI taxonomy): Eukaryota > Metazoa > Chordata > Actinopteri > Cyprinodontiformes > Poeciliidae > Girardinus > Girardinus metallicus. The sequence goes on along the minus strand of CAEGAE010088730.1, from coordinate 8,195 downwards.
GCCGGCGGTCTGTTCCTTACCCCCCGCTGCACTTTGCATACTCAGGACAGGGAATTTAACTAAGTGCCCATGCAGAGATTTTTACAGCAGGATTGTGTGAGCAGTTCTGTCTAAAGGCCTGAAAATCACTCACAATGAGCACTGGTTTTACAGCCTTGTCCCCTATGTCCAGAGATTACTCTGGATTTGCATAATCTTTTAATAATATCATGTACTGCAGAGTCGATCACGAAATAACTAAATTATATGAAGTTTCATGTTTATTTGCCAGCTCTCTGTGATGGTCTTTTCATACACAACACATGAAAGAACATAGTTTAACAATCATTTTTCTAAGTTCTGCATTAATGCAGAAGAAAAGTTGATAAACTGAATGTATGTAGTGCACAGTTGACAGCAAGTAGCAATGAACGTGTGTATGAATGGAAATGACAAATTTTATTGTAAATTGTCTTTGAAGGTCCTGAAAAACGCTATACGAGTTTTCACAATAAAAGTCAGGAGAACCCAAAATACATACAACTGGAAGTAGGAGGTTACCCATAAGCATAAGTTCTTCATATGTGTCACCTATTTGCAAAAGTTTGCAACAAGATCTAACCTGTTTCCCTTTGGATGGAAGAAAATTGGTTTCTGTGTCCAGAAACAACAACTTAACCACCAAATACAAAGGATGCCATGGAAGAGGATTTAACTTGCCAGGGGCTGGAGAGAAAGAAGCCCCCTCTCTAAAATCATCACCTTAAAATTTAGCTGACATTTTCAACCCCTCACACGGACAAGCCGCATGTCCTCTGGATAAAGGTTATTATGGCGCCCTTCAAAAAGGTCAGATCAGACAAAGATCTGTGGGCGACTTGTCCACAATTACAAGGACTATTACTTGAAAGAGTCAAGGTAAGGCTTCCAGATCAAAGACTACTGCCCCGTTTGCTAAGTGTGATGGTGGCAGCGTCATGCTGTGGGATTGTTCTTCCTGCCGGTTGTACTGATGTGATGCATTTCTCTTTCCTCAGCTTTGCCTCAGCTTTGCATCAAATTGCAGCTAAAAACTGAAAACAACTGGTTGATCTGACACAAAAATGACTCCAAATAAACCAAGTAAATTTCTTTTTCATTTTGCATTTTCGGAACAACTAGCATCATCTACTGGTTTATTTTTCTGGGTTTTGTTACACAGTCCAGATGAAAGTGCATGTTGTTTAATTGGAGGTTAAATTCTACACCTAAGTGAGCGGTTGTTTTTCTCATATTTGTGTTCATTAACCCTGAGATCAAATGGTGAACTCTCCAGTGCATATGCTGCCTCTTTGCCCGTTAACTATTGGGAGTAGATTCATGTCCAACACATATTTAATTTCCAGCTTCCTTTCACTTTATGTCCTAATAGTTCTCAAATGCACCGAAGTAAGTAAATGGACGCTTCAGGGTTGTTGCACTCACACGCTCAGCTCGTCAGCATCAGAGAAATTATTGCAAATAATAACTCCTTGCACTGCAACCCAGTGCTTCCTTGGTTGTTTGGAGACCCCTAGTGTATTAATGTTACAAAAAAAAGTAGAGAAATTCATGATGTTTAGAAAAAATTGGGTTTTCTTGGAAGCATCTAATAAGGGCTTGAAATAATAAACAGCTCTGGAAAAACTAAGAGACCACTGCAAAATTTTCAGTTGTGTGATTTTACTCTTTTACTCAATGTTCATTTGAATAAAATGAACATTGTTCTTTTATTCTATGAACTACAAACAACATGTCTGCGAAATTCCAAGCAAAAATTTAGTATTTATTTGCAGAAAATGAGAAACGGTCAAAATAACGAAAAAGAAGCAGTTCTCTCAGACCTCAAACAATGCAAAGAAAACAAGTTGATATTCATTTAGAAACAACAAAATTAATGTTTGAATGCAGGGAGAGTTCTGAGATCAATATTTGGTGGAATAACCAGGAGGTTTTCAAAGGGGTTCAGTGCAGTGGGCTCTTCATTTTTTCCAGAGCTGTACATATTTTTGTACAGCTCTCTTTTGTTTCAAGCTTACACTCAAAATTCTTGTTACTTTCATGCCCAAGAGCAGTGGATGTAAATGTCTGACTGGACCAGAGGACTTAGTAAGTTATGTCTTATCCAGTTCCCCCACGCTGTCTTTCCCACTGATATAATTTACCTTCCTCTCCCCTCTCTGCCCTCAGCTCTCCTCTCTTTGATCTTCTCTTTTCCAGCCGTCCTCTTCCTCACACAGGTTTACCCCTCAGCTCCAATTTCCAGCCCCGCATCTTTGTGTGAATGGATCAAGCCGGTCAATACAGAACGTAGGATTGGACGAAAAAAAAAACAACAAAAAAAACAATAGAAAATGCGAGGGCAGGCAGCGTGGAGGCATGTTGTTGTGTTTCATATTGAGAAAAATTTGCAGTAATAATTAATTCCACAAGGGGCAGGCTGTGCAAAAAACAACAACAAAAAAAAGTGTGTGAACCACCCACTCACTTAACATTTTACTCATGGAAACAAACAAAAAGTCCCACTTTCCGCCGGTCTCCTTCATTCCTATTTGCATTTTTCTGTATTATCACACAACAGCAAAGGTGCAATCTCTCAGCTCAGAAACACATTACCTGAAAGCGCGAAAACATTTGTGTTTACTGATACAGTTTTCTCCCAGCATCTGCTCAGCGCAGCGCCGTAGCACGCTGCCTTCTGTTTTTCCAATGACCAGGCGTGGGAGGGAGGGCAAGCGCAAGCAATTAAGCCGCGTCTGTGAGACAAGATTCTTCCTCGTTTTCTTTACAATCGAGGAACGCATTAAAAAACAAACACATTTCCAGATATTGTGCCTGAAAAACTCTTTGGCGTCTCTTTATTTCCACAAGAAAGTCATGGAAAGTTATCTGATCTGCGCGCCTTGCTTCCTCAAATGGACCTCCTACACCTCATGAATTGCTGATGCTTTTGGAGGTTTAACAGACCAAGCTCCAGGTTTCCTCTTATAATGCCTTTCAAATGCTGATCCGGGATGCCCTTGCCACAATGCAACCTGCGAAAAAAAAAGAGAGAAACTGGAAAAGGCCTTGGGACAGAGTGGGCTGCTAACAGCGAGAGGAATAAAGCTGCATTGGATAACTGCCTGGCTTTCTCTCCAGCACTTCACCCTGGCACAGACTCATCACCTCCTCACCTCCACCTCCCCTTCCCCTCCTTCACCTCCTTAGCACCGGCAAATGAAGTGTCCTCGCTCTCGGCTCTGATCCCGAGAACCTATGACAGCCAAAGTCCTCCTGCTCTCTGAAGTAAACCCTGGAAGCAATAGGCTAGTTTACAATTCCCTTCTCGAGCTCGAGCTGCAAGGCATGGACATGGGAAAGAGGAAGACAATGTGACTGTGGTGGATGGAAAGTGCTGAGAAACAAGAGGAAAGCAAAAAGACTGCTTGACCTCACCTGCCTGCACCTTTACGTGTACTTAAGGGGAGAAACACTTTTTTTGTTTTTGTTTTTTTTTCTCCCAGTGAGGCTCTGAAGCAAGGAAGGTAAAATAAAAAGCCTTACCTTTCAAAAAAAAAAAAGAGTTCCTGTTGCTTCCAAGCAAATCCCATTTCATAAAGAGCTTTTGGAAGAAGTTGGTGAATAATTTATTGCTGTATATAAAATATCAAATCCTGGCCTATTTGTTGAAACCAGATCTTTACCTACAACGTGCAATAACATCCACAACTTTTACATTTAGGTAACTTCTTTCCTGTGTAATATCATGGGAATATTAAGAGGAGATATTCTTCTACCTGGTGTCAAATGACTGAACATGCCACAATTTTCTGTTTAGGGAGATCATATGCAGGTATGAAGAGTATGTGGATGTCCAGCCATTTTCTTCTTGTGCTCACTATGCAAGAAGCCGTTACTCTAAAAGAAACATAAATGTACCAGATTATCAATATTTTGAGAAATGTAATTTGATGAATCTGCCTGAGACCATCATTCCCCACTGGTGAAGTGCAGCAGTGGCAGGATCATGCTGAGGGGGTTGTTTTGCTGCACTTCACAATATCAATGGTATCATGAGAAAATAACATTAAAAAAAAGCTGTTATAGTGACCATCACAAAGCTCTGACCTGTGGCTCACAAGAAAAGCGTTCGATAAACTTGACTAAAAACAGCAAGTATATTACTTTCTACAAAAAATCTAAAAGTTTTTTCATTAAAATATTGCTTCTTAAGGTTATCTTTTTGAGGTAGAATGCATTTTTTTGTCTATTTAAAATGAATAAGGCTTGGGTTTTTACCAGGTTATAGCAACTGCAATGTGAACAATACTTTTATCTGTAAAAGCATATTCACACAGAACATTTACTCAATGGAAAATTGATTCTTTAAAAAAAAAAAAAAGATTGTATTGTGGCATAGTTTGTATCTTTGATTTCTCCAAAAATCTGGAGTATTCTTTAAAGATCGGAGTTGTCGTTATCAACCATTTATTAAAAGTTCAACTTAACAGAAAATAAAAATCCTATCAAATTTAAATATTGCACACAAAAAATATTTAAATTGAAGTGTTTCCAAACGAGCTTAATTGCTTAAAATTGGGCATAAATTTGATCCTATTTATAGAATGAGCATCAACAGGTTTTCTAAGTATTGTCTCCAATGGGATGCAAACTATCACTCCCCAGAACCAAACGAGGAGAAACAGCATTCAGCTTCTATGCACCACAAATCTGGAACAAACTTCCAGAAAACTGTAAAACAGTTGAGACACTGAGTGCCTTTAAATCTCGACTAAAAACCCACCTGTTTAGAGTTGCATTTGGAACGTAATCAATTCCGAATTTAACAGTGGCACTTGACATAATGTAATGTTTTGGATTGTTTCAATGATGCATGACTCTGTGTTTTTGTTTGTTATGATGTAAAGCACTTTGAAATGCCTTGCTGCTGAAATGTGCTATACAAATAAAATTTTATTTTATTTGATTTGATTTATAACACATATTAAACATCTGTTTGAGCATCTTATCATCTGTAATAGTTTGAATATATACTTATTTTTAATCATAAGCCTTTTACAAAGTAGGCTTTTATAACGCAAGAAACTCTTTTTCATAATACGGCTTAGAGGTGATCCATTCATCAGGCTGTTTTTGTCCAGGCCAAAGCGCTGAGTTTCCACCCATTAAAGCCTGTGCAGCCTTTACAAGGCCCCCTTACAAACAGATTATCATCAATCCACAGAGGTAGGGCAATCATGCCTCTCTAAGACAGATTGCTCTGTTAAGGTGCTCCATAATTTAATATCCCTCTCGTTCTTCATCTCCCTCCTTTCCCTCTCTCCGTCGCCCTTCCTCTATCAGCCCGGCAATGTCATGCTGAGTTCCTCAAAATGTATTAAATTATGATGCGTCATGAAAATAATTCCCCCTGCGAAGAATGAATCACACGACAGATCGCTGCCCAGCCTTACCTTTGACACGCTGTATGCACATTGCAGGGTAATACATTAAAATTAACTTCAACTTCCTTAAATTATTGTACCTGGCCCCATTTTCCGCCTTCTACCCGCAATCAGTTTTTTGTGGAGACACGTGCACGCTAATGCTAAAAGGAGGCACGGAGGGAGGAGTGGCGGCACTTCTCCTCACCTCGCTGTCAAACTCGCCCGTTAGTCTTTCAGTAAGACTTTTTGTTAAGCGCGTGAGAAACGCAGGGCAGGAGTCGTCATCACGGCACTACATCAGCAGAATAGCTTGTTGGTGCACTCTTAACGTACAATTAAAAATGAATGGTGTTGTGAAAACTGGCATAAATTGGTGAAATCATGAGGCTTGGGAGAAATAAGTAATCTTGTTTTTGATTTATCGACGATTATGAAATATATTATCTTGTGTTTTGTTGAAGAATATGAAATGAATGTTTCGATTTACAGATGATTAAAATGATTTTCTGATGATTAAGAATAAGTATTAAAGGTTGATACATATGATTAAAGGAATGAATAAAATGATGAATTGAAAGATTAGTAATGGAATTAAACTCAGATGATTATTAAAACAGGTTATGATTGAAGAATTTAATTAAAAATGATTGTGTTTAATGATTTATGATGATTATGCAGTAAATTGAATTGTAACTGAAATGATTGTGCATTCTGTGAAAATGCCATGAGATGTAATTCTTAGGACTGTGTTATAATTCGAGCAGAGGTCACGGCCAGTTAAGGGTCTGCTGAGCGGGAGGGCAGGGGAAAGCCAAACAGGAACTTGAGATTCTTCCCCAAACCAAATTAAGGAAGTGAATCCAGATGGCCAGGGGATAAACAACAAAAAAGGAGAAGTGAGTAAGGCCTTGACCAAAGTGGAAAGATCTGGTACTTTCCACTAAACCATCGAACGTTCGAGCAGTCACGTAAACCATCTCCACATACACAACAATGGAGTAAGAAAGTATAAAAACCCATGAAAAGAGGAACAAGTTGTTCTTAGTCTCCGATGCTGAAGTCAAGCCAACATGAAGATGCAGACAGAAGATAAGCAGAGAACCACACCTTGGAGCCATGGGGAAGTGAAGACTTTGCACTATTAGAGTGGATCAGAACCGATCATCCCTCAACCCTGGTTCCTGATTCGAATGCCACTCTGCGCTTGACCCGAAGATCTCAAGGCTGCTGCAACAGACTTGGTGGATGGACAAAGATCACTTAGTGATAAAGGACTGAGTCTTCGGAGGACAACAACCAGTTCTGCTTTGCTTCCATTCTGAAGAGGATTTTGCCATACAAAGGCAAGACTCAAACCAAGGACCTCAAAGCCTTCTGTTGCCAAGATCATTCACCATCTGGGTATGAGTTGTACTGCATCCCAAAGCCTTGCTCAGTTAATTAGTGACACAGTTTAGGGAAAGGTGGTAAGAAGTAGTGAGTTTGATTTTTATTATTTTGTACCAAATTTTTTATTTTCAAATTAATCAAATCGGTTGTTGCTTACCCCTGCTAACGCTTGCTAAATAAAGACTCATTAAAATACCAGTTGAGATTTGTGGACAGTCAAATTAATTGAGTCATTTACTGAGTATGGTTTTTCTAATTCGGGGCTGCATAGTTGGTAGAGCTGTTGCCTTGCAACAAGAAGGTCCTGGGTTCAATTCCCGGCCCAGGGTCTTTCTGCATGGAGTTTGCATGTTCTCCCTGTGGATGCGTGGTTTTCTCTCCAGTTACTCCGGCTTCCTCCCACAGTCCAAAAACATGAGTATCAGGTTAATTGGTCTCTCTAAATTCTCCCCAGGTGTGAGTGTGTGTGTGCATGGTTGTGTGTCCTGTTTCTGTGTTGTCCTGTGGCAGACTGGCGACCTGTCCAGGGTGTACCCTGCCTCTCGCCCAGAACGTTAGCTGGAGATAGGCAGCCCTCCCAACCACACTAGGGACAAGGGTGTACAGAAAATGGATGGATGGATGGATGGATGGTCTAATTAATGTGAAATCCCTGAGCATGATTCTAGAAATGTGGTGGTTTCAGATGTCTCTTTAGTGTTTAGTGGCTTATGTTGAGCCACTAAAAATTGTCTAGTCAGTAACAAGTGCTCGTTATTGATAGAGAGAGCTACCATTAACAAGAGTGGTTTTGTGGACTTATGCAATTGCAGGGCTACTCAGTTGATTGCTTCATTAACTGAAAAGGGTCATAACTTTTGGAATGAAGGTAGTTAAAGCTAGATGAGTCTCTCTCGTTACCAGTTTGAATAGATTATCTTCCCTAGACCTGTCTCGGAGAAAGACTCGAGGGTTTAGAGATTTTACGGACCCGTTAGATGGAGAGCTGGTCAGTAGTAAATCCATGGGAGTTGAGAGGTTTCGGACAGGGCTGGTTATTGCACAATAACAATGGGCTGGATTTGAATTAACTTAATTTTTAACCACCTGCATTTATTATTGAGCTTGCTCCGATGAATATTTCAATCTAATCTTAATAACACAAAGGTTTTGGATTACTTTATTTGTTGCCCAACATAATATATATATATATATATATATATATATATATATATATATAAATGACTAGTGAGTGTGAGAGCCACTGTCCAGGATGAAACATCCAAGATCCATAAATACATCAAGGTCAAAGCCTCAACGGACGATGTGCTCAACGAATGTCTCAGGCAATGGGGAACAGAGGACAAGGTGCTGGAGGAACCATCATGGGAGGACAAGCCC
>CAEGAE010088685.1:0-24645 GCA_903067095.1 Girardinus metallicus | reverse complement strand
ATGTGAGAAGATTTGATATATATATATATATATATATATATATATATATATATATATATTTGTGACTTTTTCACAGAAAGATACAGAGATATGTTTCTATTCTGAGATAGAGTTGGTTCCTCAAGACTTTAACCTGACCTACTTTATCATTTGTGGCATTTTTTTTTTAGATCTCATGCATTTACTGCCACTAACATAAAAAAAATCACCTTTTGCCTTCTATAAATGAAGAAATCAGACGATGTGTGCTCTCTAAATCTTTGAAGAATGTGATTAAAGACGCCTTCTTCCATCAAGTGTCGGTTCAAAGACGCTATGATCAAGAATTTAGCAGATTCTTCCGTGAAGAGCTTCATTAATATTACCATCAGAGTAAAGAACCTCCTAACCTACATTCTGAGCCTCACTGACCTCCCTTCTGTCTGCCCTGTGGGAGTATGTTACGGTACCCTGAATCCACTGAGAGGATGTGCTGCGACAGCAGAAAAAAAATTAACTAATTAATGGGAATGTTTTAGCATGATTGCCGCGCGCAGTGGACCGGCCAGCGTCTTACCGTGGACACTCAGCGGGATCAGGTGCAGAGCCAGGACGCACGGCAGCAGCGTTTGCCTCCAGCATCCCGTGCAGCCGCTCGCTTTCTTCTTTCCCTGCATCCTTCTTGTGCAATGTTACGCTCACACGGTCGAAAGTGAAATAAAAACCTGGATTTTTTGTTAAAGAGTATTGACAGCAAAGTTCGGAAAGCTTGCGGAAAGTATTCCGGACTGATGGATCTGAGGGTTTCTGTCTAGAGTCCAGCCTCTCCGCGCTTCTCCTCCATAGCCGCTTGATCTCTGCGTCTCCGCCGCTGTTTCACTCCCTCGGCTCAGCTCTCTGTGGCAGCGTTTACGGCTCCATTGCTACAAAATGTACTGGAGGCGGGGGTGGAGGGGGCTGCTGGTTCCGAGGCGGCACAGAGCGAAGTCACGGTTCGGATCGGTGCTTTTTTTGGGGCACTTTGTGTGGCTGAGAGGGAGACAAACGCACGGCGGTCTGCAGCGCGCTCGGCAACCTTCTCATCGTCTGAGGAGGGGGGGGCGAGACTGTTGATGCGCCTCCTCTTCCTCCTCTTCATCTCCCCCATCCTCATCCCACCTCCTCCTTTCTTCCCTCCCTTCTTTTCCCAAGACGACTTCCACCTTCTCATCTTCTCTCCATCCACTCCTTTCATTAAACTGTATCACTGTCACTCCTCTTACACACTTTGTCACCTTCCTCATCTTTAAAGACGTGACTACATACTTTCATAGCGTACAAGGAAATTTTGTTGTATAATTAAAATTAGGAATTAAATTCCTTTCAATTTTGTAATAAAGCATCTTACTTTGTACATTTCTTGCCAAAGAAATGCTTACATTTTATCTTAGCTCCTTCATTTCAGTATCAAAACTTCAGTAAACATTTTGAATGGGGTTTATCTGACGAGGCTGGTTCAGTCAGTTGTTGAGTCTTTTACGTTTACAGGTAGAGTATCAATGGATAATTCAATGAAAGGTTAATTTATTTCAGCAACACAATAAAAAAAGAAGAAATTTAGATATTATATAGATTTTTTTGTGGGGGGGTGTTGGGAGGGGGATTTTTCATCTGCTAAACCAAAATGCTATGATATCCATGCCATGCCTTAGACAATCATAGAAAGCAATATTCCATCATTCACAAGGATGTATGTCCCAAAAAAGGTGGAAAGTTGAGTGGAAGGAAAAAATGTGGTAGAAAAGGTTACACGTGCAACAGGGATTGCTTTTTTCTTTATGTTAATACTCATGATTACAGTTTACAGCTTGTAAGTATTCAAAAATTATATTCTCATAAAGCCAGACAAATCCATTAGGTCAACAAAAAATGATTTTTTAAAAGGTTGAGACCTAATGGGATGACTGGCACACATAAAGCGATTTGACAGTTGTCCAGTACACAGACAATGACAACCTCCACAAGGAGGGTTATTCACAAAAAATGTTGATGAAGAAAATGGCTGTTTAAAAATAATCATCTTCAGGAATGTCATGGGGAACATTGAGTGGAAGGAAAAAGTTTGGCCAAGAACCACTGATGATAGGAATAACAATTCATGTCAATTTTGATGATTATAGCTATTATATTCTATGGTGGTTCCTGAAGATCTGTCTCCTGCTGCATAGTGAGTGTGAATATGAAAGAAGACCAATAAAAAGTATTGTTATTAAAGAAACATTATGTCTTGCTACAAGATCGTGGGGAAAACTGCTGACCTGACGGGCATCCAGCCGACAATCCTCACCTAGAGGTGGGGAAAGCAATAGCTCCCATAATTTTACTGGTTAAATTCAAATAGTTTCTTTTTTTTTTTTATCAGTTTCACTAATTTAAAATGTTTCAAATGAAGTTAATGTCGTCCTGGTTTCCCCTCCCTTCTCTGACGATACATTTAACCAGATGTTGTGCTGCGCGTGTCTTCCTTATGTTTAAAAAGAGCTGCAACACGTATTAAATCTCGGTGATCATCAGAATATCAGTGTGTGCAGTATTATAAAGAACTGCTTGGATACAAGATTTTGTTGGCTGCAACATTTTATCAATTTCATCTCTAAAATGATATATTTCGTCACTTGGAGAGACTTTTACTTTCATTTTTACCCACAAATAATCTATACCAACCCAGGTCAGACGGCACAGCGGCGCATCGTGACGGTATGAGATAAGACTAGAGTGAGAGAATGTGTGGAAGGTAAAAGTGTAATAATAATATTTAGCAATAATATTGCAATGTTGCATACTGTGCAGCTCTACATCTAAAAATCTTCCAATATCAAACTTGTTCATATGGAAATCCTTCTTACTTCAGATCAGTGTTAAACCTTCTCCTAGCATTTCTTTGTCACATGTCCAAACTTCCACATCCTAAATGTTTTTCATTTTCAAAGATTGTTTTAAATTTTCCTTCCTCCTTTGTTTTGGAAAAATAAAACTGTCCTTTCTGTTTTCTATAAACAGTTATTTGCTTCATTCCAGGGAACATTTTCTTCACACTTTTGCAATTTTCCTTCACTTCTTTGTATCATTAAGTTTATTTCCATCCTATCATTTAACAGCCAAAACGCTACGTTGACCTTTTTCCGTTCAGCTTCTTCTGCTTTTACAAATTCTTCCCTCATTTCCCCCAAAGTTTCTGTCATTTTAAGTGTTGGATTTCTGTCTACATTTTTCTCTGTCTAAAATTAGTCATTCTTCATCCTTAGACTAACTGAGGAGGAGGAAGCTGCTTAATATTGTGAATAATAATAACAATCTGAGGAGTCATCAAAACAATAAGCTTTGCTTAATGGTGTGACAGAGAGGAGCAAACAAAGAGGATGGGTAGGCAGAGGGGGTTATTAGGGAGATGGGGGGTCTGCTCACATGGTGATGAATGCTCAAGGGCCCTCAGGGTAATGATCGCAGTGGGGGTCGCAGGCATTCTTCCACACAAAAAAACAAAAAGGAAGAGCGAGGGGCTGTGCAACAGGGTATGTTGTAGTCATGCATGTGTGTGTGTGTGTGTGTGTGTGTTTTCATATTCATAAGAATTATAAATGAAACATACTGCATATGCACGTTCATAACTACATTTGTATGCAAATGTGTACTCGTGTATGAAAGCTATTTGTTTAGCTTTTGGGAGAATTGTTTTGCAGAAAAGAAAACATGTTCAGTGAATTGTGAAAAGCAGGTCAGGAGGCTGAATTTGAATGACATTAAACTGTGTTGCTTCTACAAAGAGAATTGAGTCATAAAATGTTGCCAGAAAGAAAAAAAGTCTCCTGCCTTCTTCCTTTGACAGCAATCTGGTCCCTTTTGATATCTTCCCAGAAAATGTTTTCCTTCTTCCTCATAACACAAACACTGTTTGCAAGAGTTGCAGAAAACAAAACAATACGCAAACATGCGCACATCTAATTAAACTAAATAATTTACCCCATAATTTAAGCTGCTCATTAACTGACAGACGCACACTGAGCCAGATGACTTCATCTTTTTTAACAATCTGTTATTCCGTAACTTGAACTTTAATGATTTTATATCAAGGTAGAGATGATTTAATTATGTTCAGACACACAGAACTATTTTATGCAATGGTAACTTTGGGCCAGCATTAATGAGGATTAACTCGTCATTGTCGAACATAAACACGACAGGCATCCCACCGACGGGCTTTAATCATTTCTGACATAATCTTAATAAACCTTTTATCCTCTGTTTGAAAATAGTGAACAATTCTTATTAACAAAGAAAAGAAGCAACTTTTCTATTACAGTCATCACAATGTCATATTGTTTTAATCATGAAAAGAGAATGACATTTACAGAAAGAAATACACAATGTGTCTTTTTGAGAAAATCTAATTATCTGTTTTTGACATGAATTGCTGTTGTTAAAAATTCCGAAATAAAATATGAAGACAAAATGTTCCTCATCTGCTTTTGATTCAGGTATTTATTTGCTCTCTTGTTTTGAGAAGCACAGGCAGGATGATGAAAAAATTTCTAATAAGTTTGAACAAACAATGAAAGGCCATTTAAAGCAGTATTGCAGTGCTGAAGCAGTGCAACATTATTAGATTTCATGAAGACAGAATATGACAAATAGCTTCTGAAAATTAGGTGGTATTTTTAAAATTATGTTGATTTAAAAAACCAAAAAAGCTATTAAATTTCAGCACGTGTAAATTACATGTACCTAAAATGTGTCAAGTTTTTGTTTCATATCATGAATCAACCTGCTCACTATAAATGCATTGTCATTATAGCGTACAGATCTAAAAACTAAAGCATCATGAAGTGTAATAATTATGTTTTAATAACAGGGTGGGAATTTTATGACCTGTAAATTACTTCTATCATTCAGAAGCTACAAAATTGTTCCAAATGCTTGTGTTCCTGCGTAACTTTCATAAACGTTTCCTTCCTCATCTGCTCTTAAATAGGTTCTAGAAAATTGATTTAATTTTTTTCCACATTTCTTTACTTCACAATTACTTTGTATATAAAATCACAATGAACATATCAGAGATTATGGTTACTTAAGAAATGCAAAAAAAATTAAGAGATTAGTATTTTTGCAAGGTCATTTTTGGTTTTCGGCTGTTTTTTCTCTCTCTTTGTCGCCTTCTTGTCACCATAACCACATGTTTTATAGTGTTGCTAAGAAAATGAGAAAAGCAAAAAAAAAAAAAAAGAAAGAAAAAAATCAGAGACAAAAGAAAATGTCTCAGAACCAGATTAATATTTCTGGAAAATCTTGTAATTTATCAAATAGGAGGACTTGAAAGATGCATATTTTTTTCTTTTAATAAGTGGTCTTCTTTTGAATCACAAAATTTATTCCCCTTGTTGAGTTCAGTTTATTTATGTTGTGCCAATTAACAAAAAAATTGTTGTCTCAAGGTACTTTACCAAAACCTCTGTAACGTTTTTGTTGGATTCAGCTAAAGAAACTGAAAAAACAGCAGTTCTGTGACGGGATGCTGGTAATTAGTAAACCTACTTCAATCTTTTGAGCTGAGGACCATTTCGTGAATGAATAATTAATAGATTAATTTTCTTAAAAACCAAAACATTCATGTGAAAATAGCCAGCCTGGACTAAAAATTTCTGGAAAAAACTCTTTGAAATAACTTCTGAAGAATCTAATATTACATGAACAAAATTATGCAAATGCAGAAGATTTTATGCTCATGAATTCAACTTAACTCTTGTGCATCAGTTCATCATTACAGCAGCTAGAAGGAAATTAAGAACAAAATGAAGAGATGAGACAAAAGAAGAGGAGAACGGAAAGGGAGGAGCTCTCATCCTGCTGTGAACCTCTGGCCTACTTTACACTTCTCCATATTTTATGATACTCACACACAGTTATTAGCACATAAGCTGTGCTCACACACACAGAGCCATCGCTGTGCTCCATTAGGTGCACAGACGTAGACATGGCTGCAACAAGTATGCCCTCATCAGCACCAGACAGAGCAGTGACATGTCCGGGATTAAAACACACGTGGCGAGACGCGTATCTAGAAAACAGAAAATAAATGTCCTTGGTGGGATTTCACCATCGGTTTGTCTTAAATGTATTAAATCCACTCCACTTAAAATGCTACATTTTTATATTTACATTGTTCAAGCATGTGTTTATGAATACCGGCTGCTGAAAGGAAAAACATTGATGTTTCTACCTGTAACAGGATCTACCAGCAGCTGGGATGTGTTAAAAAGCAAAATGCTGTATAATTTTTACCCTCTTTCTACAACAACAGCTCCTCAATGATTAAATAAAGTGATTTTAAATAAACCAAGAGCAGTTTATATTTGTGACTGATCAGGTAGTCTATTTCCAAATGTACAAAGTTAGAGTTAGGGAGCTAACTCTAACTGTATAAACCAAACTGTATAAGAGGAACACTGACCGATAAGGCTGCAGCTCACAGCTCCAAACAGTCGAGACTGTTAATGGAGGTATAAATGACTGTTATGTAACCACACTAAGTATAATCGTTACATCAAATGGCCTCAGAGGAGAAGGTTCTCTTAATTGTCCCAGCATTATGTCAGGGATGTAGATGTTGTCAAAAGTCATATTTATGCTTTTTCTTTAATTCGTTTACTTGAGCAGGTGGTATGAGTATCTAAAACTGAATCTGTCATCGGCCTCGCCACTGACCTGCCAGACGCATCCCAAACGCTGAAGGCAGCGTAACCATGGAGCCGTTGTTATGGCAACAGCCTCCTCCAACAAAAGAGCAAGGCTCTGCAGCGGGTTGAGCACTAGGAAGTAAACACACGCCAAGTTTGAATTCATTTATCAAATTAAACTCAAACACATACAGTTGAGCTCAAAAAAGTAGAGGTCACTTTTAAAAATCCAGCATTTTAGGAATTTAAAAAAAGTAGATGTTAATAAATCAGTTCCTGGACTCAATCACATCACCATTCAGGGTCAACCAGTTGAACAGGTCAGTACTTTCAAATACCTTGGGCTCACAAGAAACAATAAACTGAAGCTCAATGAACATGTCATCATACAGAACCATTCACAGCACAGACTGTAAAATACAGAACAAATCAACTGGAAAAACTATGGATTAACAGCAGCAGAATGTTGCCTTTACAATAACTGTGGTCTTGAAATCATTTTTGGTCTTTTATAATAAAATCAACTGTAGTAAATCATTTTTCCCAAAAGAAAACATTTATTTAATAAAGTTTCAGTTGATACTGTAAGTATACACGCCAAGCTTCATCAGTCCAAAGTCTTACTTAATAGATGTAGTTTGATAATTTACAAACAAGATTATTTGATATGAATTTGAGATGAGCTATGATTCAAAATGATGAAAACAGTTGATTTTGTATAGTAGAGATGCTTTAAGCCTGAGAAGTTATATGAATGGATCATTTTGTCATCATGTAAATATACATTAACATTCACTGCAAACAAAATATTGGCAAATTAGACAAAAATAAGTATTAAAAGTCTTGGTTTACTATTAAACCTGAAGGTTTGTTAGAGAGACCACATTAAGGCTCTGACTGTCAGCAGACACCGATGCAGTAAACTGTCTATTCGGCCTGAGTGAAGATGAAAAGTGGCTGCTTAAAGTACATTTTCTGTCTTTCAAGTAAGATATGCGAGTTTGTTCAGTTTTATTTGAACACTTTCTTGTTTCTGTTTGGTCTGTGCAACAAAATCACCAGAGTTAATAAAACGCCATGGTTTGACATTTAGACAGTTTATTCAATTCAAAGATACTTTATTTGTCTTTACATAAAAATACTGGGGTGGAGTGTGTGCCTGCTGGGTGCTCTGGGTCTGATGTGACTCGTTGTCTGATTCGGTGTTGGATTGGGGTGTGTTTCGTTGTTCTGCTTGCCTGGTTGTGCTTGGCTGGGGATCAGGGCAGTGTTGTGTACAAGGAGCTGGTGCTGCACCGATGATCCAGTGGATGTTTGGACGTTGCAGAGGATGGACTGGTTGGTTCCTTCTTTGGAGTGGGGATGTGCTCTCAGTCGCTCCAGTACACTCTCGGTTGGCTGCATTCCTTGGGATTCGGTGTTTTTTTGGTGGGGTGCAGGGTATTGGACTGGAGGTCAGGTTTGGGAGTCTCTCTGACTCTAGAGGGAGTTTGGGTTGCTGGTCTCAATCCCTTCTCCAGGTTCTGTGCCTGTCTCTGACCTTGGTTCCTCATGGTGCTGCTACCACTTAAAATCTGTCAAATAAAATTTACGTTAAGTTTTAATTGAGTGACTTGGAGAGGTATTACTTATTTTTCCAGGACATAGTGCTAGTTTATGGGACAGTAAAGAAACAATGTTGCCTTTAGTTGTTATGAAAATGCTTTATATATTGAAAATAACGTTTAAAAAGTCGATTTTTGCATAATCCCTATAAAATCATTAATTACACCAGCAGTAAATAACATTCACAGAGTGTTGAAAATGTTATTTATATCACTGAATGGGAAAACTTTCTCTAAAATGTAACAGTTGCCTAAATTAAATTGTGCACTGATCAGAATATCTGACTATTGCGTAAGAATAGTTTTATTGTACTATTTTTCAGGGCTTAAGTTACTTTTTTCTCAAATTCAACTTTAAGGAAACCAGAGCCATCTCTGATACATTTAAACCTGGGCCCTGTGAAGTGACTTTGATCACAGACGTGGCATTTTAAATATGAAACATTACTCCAAAAACGTTTTATAATTAACACGTCTGCCCCCTCTGGCCTCCCACATCTGCGCTGAATCTGCCACAACTGATGAGCATCACACCGTTGAGGCTGTTGCTGTCCCTGAAATTTTATATGTCAATATCTCCAAAGCCTCTGCTAATTTCTTTTTACACCAACAGCTTCACCTTTCCATCCTTCTTAAATTTATCTTCAAATGCTTTTAAAGTGTGTAATAATAAATAAAAGGGGATTCCTCTGTTCTTGGATTTCCGTGGATTTAGCCAGAACCCTTTCGGCCGTGGTAGTAAAAGAAAGGGAGGAGAAATCTGTGAAAAATAAAAGAAAAAGACAACTGAAGTTGCTATATCAGCAGTATTTCAGCAGGCTAAGAATAGACTGCTGTGTCGGTAAAAGGTCAGGATGCAAGTGTTTGGGTTTCTGAGTGAAATCTAACCTTTCCTTCTCTTCTCTCTGTCAGATGCTCTCAATGGATTGCAGCAAAATGCCAACTCAGTTTTTACTGTCTCGTCGGGAAGCCGGTGGTCTGATATTTTACTTTAACAGTCAGTGTCACGCTGTCATGAATGTCAACTTATCTTTTATTTATTTCACTACATCTTTTATTGTTTACTGACTGGTTGCATAACTTGTGTTTTTTTTCCTCCCTTTTTTGAACTTCAGAACTGGTAATATTCAAATAAAAATAAATACAAGATAACACACAAGTTGAATCAACTTTAGATTTAAAATCTGTTATTCTTGTCATTCATTTTTATATCCAAAATGTTAGTTTAATACATTTCTGTCTTTATTTACTTTCCATCTTTCTGATATCTATGCACAAAGAAAAGTCATGTTTATTTTTTTTTTACTTACAACTGTTAAACAAATATAACATTTCAAAAAATGATATATTACTGCGGATTGATCCGGCAACCTCGACTATTGGTACATTCTGATAGAATGTCAGTCAGTTGTGTTTCTAGAAAGTTTGTAACAATTATATAGTGATTAGGAGAAGAAATGTCCATTATTTAACAACATATCTGTTCCATCTAGATTGTAGAAATATGTCTGGACTTCCTGGCCCACATCTGAACGGGGGATGCCTACCCATCCTTCTGGATGCCCTTTCCCAGCTCAAGTGGTACCAATCTCTTTCTACCCTCCCGTCTGGCTGAGTAATCTCTCTCTGGCCCTTCATCCCACTCAATAACACACTCATGCTCAATCTGCTGGACACTGAAATCCGCCCTCAACAGATTACAGCACCAGGCGGCTTGGATTAGGTTTGAAATGGTATCAGGACTCACTTATTCTTCTCGTTTCTGTGTGCAGCCGCACATGCTACAGGAAGTTTATGCTGCACGAAACACACACTGCATGGGCCTCCCACTACTGGTAATAATCAAAGATTTACCGATGGTTTTCAAACTAAATTAAAAGTACGAAGAACATAATCAGAAAGTTATTTTAGAGATCTAAAATGATTTTTATATGCATACATATTCTACCTGCTGGTATGTAATCATTTCATATGGATAAATTCAAATTTCTGCATAAAAAAATGCATTTAAGATTTGTAAAATGTGATTTTCACTTAGTTTCTGTTACATGCCTTGACTTTATAGTAAAATAACAGTTGTCTACTTATGGATCCAAACGTAAAGCATCAGAGGATTGAGTCATTTGAGGAAATTTAAGCAGTTTCCCTTACAATAGGTGCATAAGCCTGTGAGGCCACAAACCGCGTAATTCATACAACGTGGACGCCTCGTGTGCAGATGTTTCACAGCGTTGCCCCAAATCCCAAAACAAAAGCAAACCCCACATAATCCATCTTCTCATTGTGGATCTGTTTTGTGAAAAACACGAACAAAGTGAAAGGCAATAATGTAACAATCCAGAACGTCACAGCCCAAATCCAGTAATCCACTTTTCAAATCTTTATGTTTGTTTTTCCAGAAAAAGTGGTGGTCATTATGTTGTCATTAGAGACGATTATCGAGTGCAGCTGGTTGTTTTTCAATGAGGACATAAAGGCTTGACAATGGGAAACAATGGGGGAGAACAAATTAAATCTGTGAATTTCGTTGCAGAATTTTAGATTTACACCATTTGGGGAAAATTCTTTGGAGAAGAAAATATTGCTAAATAGTGAAAACACCAAAATCTTATCCTTTTTTTACCTTTTGTTTAAGGGTCAGTTTGTGAGAACTGGACATTTTCTATTCCTTAGGAACAAACTCCCAGCATTGTTCCTAAGGAGCAGTGCTGGGAATGTACTCTTTTCAACTTTATACAGGGTTCACACACTTTTCCTGCAGTAAAATAAAGACAATTTTCAAAGATTTCAAGGTAAGGTCTCAAACTTTTCCAGCAAAACACTTTGGAGATAAAACCAATATAAATGAACTAAAATAGACTGCTATAATTCACTGTTATACGTCATCCACTACTGTTAGTATTTTTGTGGCAGCATCCTACATTCTACCACAGTTTCGGTAACAATTTCAATTAACATTGTTTAATGTAAAATGATCAGTAAGTCATTAAGAATAATAAATATTCATGACATATTTATGAATATCCAAACATATTGTGTAAAGGCAAAATACCTTCCTGATCAAATGCATAAACACAAAATACAAAAAAGTCTCAATTAAATCTCTGAAAATGTTCTCACCACATTTTCTAGCATTTAGAAAATAAAAATAATTTAACCAACTTAAAAAAAAAGTTCAGTCTGATTCAACTTCAGACAGTGTGAAAATTTTGTCTTTTTATTAGCTGTATGAAAATAGCTGGTTTCAAATGTAAAAAACATTTTCCAAATTTAGGTTTTTGATCAAACTTTCAAGGACTTTATAAATAAATCAACTTTTAAACCTTGAAATCACCTAATCAAAATTCAAGCTTTTTCAAAGATTTGAAGCACCCTCATAAACCCAATTTATATAAGGAACATGATAGGAACAAAATGTTTTGATATTCAATTACATTTTCATATTTATCCAAATGTGGAATATATAAAAAAAAAAATCAAGCAGTACATTTAAATCTAACTCACTTTGTCTTATTACATTGTGCAAGACTTTTAAGTAATAAGGAAACCCCAAACCGATTATTAAAAAAAACTGTTTATTTGACAGTGTCTAGGTCCAAGTACCAACAGACCCCATACAAAATAAAAATAAAAACAAAACAAATGCTACGGAGAAAACGTCCATCTACACAAAACTTCTCCTTAAAAATACATGACCATTATCACAAAAAAGCATCCATAAAAGATAACATATGCAAGAAGGGAATCATGTCATGTTTAAGTAAAGATAAATCACACACCTAGTTAGATGTTAACACAGGAAAAAAGAAAACAAAGAGGGCACGGTGAATGAGAGCGCGATCAACGAATGTTTGCGTTTTCTTCTTCCTGCAGCCTGGGAGAAGAGGGCAGCGGTGACAGCAGTCATGTGGGCAGCACTCAAAAACAAAGTCTAAAAAAGGAAAGGAAAGGCTAACGAGAGGTAGCTAAAGGGTGTGAGAGGTAGCAGAGAGCAAGAGGAAGATTTCTAGAAGAGGTAGCTAGCAGATGAAAGAGGAAGAGGTAGCAGAGACACCGACAGCGCTATAAAGGAAATAGGAACAGTTTGAAGTTAAGGTACCGTTTTTGTGTTTAGTAGTAACTTGTGTGAACATGTGACTTATTTTATATTAAAGAAGTTGTACACAGGAAGCAGTTATCGTATGCAAAACTGATCAAATTTTACATCTACAGGCTTAAATACCGACAACCGAGACAATGGTCAGGGAAAAACAACAGCGACGTTCGTTAGGAGTAATTGCAAACAGAAACTATAAACGTCTGTTTATAGTTTTGGCTATTGGTGAAGTGAAGCCGAACTTTAACATCACATTTCGACAATATTCTTTTCAACCAAACAAGATGGTACTACTGGACTGCATCAACACAAATTTCAAGGATTGACACATCATTTGTTTTTCTTAGCTTTGACCACAGATTGGATAAGATTGTAGAAGAATATTGCAAAGTTTTGTGAAAAGTGAGAAACGGAAAAGGAGGAGGTGTTAGCGAGGTAGGCAGTGCTAGGCGTGAGGAAACGGAGCAGAGGAAGAGGAGGGTGGAATAACTACAGAATCAGCACCGAAAGAGTGACCAGAATACCCACGGTGCCGAGGAAGAGCTCAGTCTCGTTCGAGCAGAAACGCAGCGTCTCTCACTGTGTGAAGGTCAGCAGAGGATTTGTGTGTGTGTGTGGGCGTGTGTGTCTGTGTGTATGAGGGTCAGTGCCAGGTTTGAACCAAGATGTGGGTGTGTGCATGCAGCCTCCAGTGTTTGCCTGAGCTTAGCTTACATTTCTCTGTGCGTTTTCGCGCTCTGGGAGTTGAGACAGAAGGACGGATGTTTACAGTCTGTGAATCCTTTGGCAGCCCGATCAGATCTGTAACAAAATTTTATATTTAAGCAAAAGAAAATTAAGAAATACTTCAGCTACGGTTTTCTAAGCTTTATTTATTTGTATTTTGTTGCTGCTGCTATTGTATCTGAAGCAAAATGAGGTCAGCCTGCACCTGAAAGTAGCTTCCTAACAGCATCAAATATATTTATTACAAAAGATCAGAGCAAGGCAGGTGTTTAGTTTAACTTAAAAAGAACAATGTCACCGTCTTGTTTGTAGAATCTGATCAAAGCAGCTGAAATGTGAGGCATTTAGAAGATTCCTGCATAATTTTCTGATATTTTCTTTAATATGCAATGAAAAGCTATTAAGGACTAAACGTGTTAAACCTATCAGCTTTGTTTGGAAGATCCTCATCATAACAGTCTTTCCAGCAAATTTGACCTAGAAGGCTTTTCGTCTGAAGGTAAATCGTAACTTTTTGTCTCTACTGTAAATTTCTGTAACTTCAGCTGACTACACAGACCAAATTCAAACCTCCGTCTGTCTTCCAGGCGCGCGCGCGCACACACACACACACACAGAACTACAGTGTATCATTTAAAAGAAAAGCGAGAGGTAGATACTCAGCAGGAGTGAGGGCAGGCTGGATCCACTCACATGTCACAGCTCAGGCTACTCAGCACACAGACTGGCTGTCTGGCCCAACAAGCCTCCTCTAGGGGTTTATCGCTTAGGGAAACGGGGAACAGGAGAGCATGGGTTGTTTTTGTTACTCTGGAAAGCATTACAGTGTCATTCGAACAAAATAAGAAGCTGAGAAAGGAGGATTTTTCAAAAATATTTTCTGTCTCCTTGTTTGGTTTTCTATACACAGGATTGTTGTCTTCAGCCTCGCTGTTACTCGACAGAGTGTAAAACAGTGTTTATTACTAGATGAACCTCGCCGCTGTGCCCTGAGAGGAAGTCTGCATGTGTGTTTGTGAATTTGGATCCCAGAGTGTGGGTCTGTGTGTCAGGGGGAGTAAAGTTTATGGTTGTTTGAATGTGAAGAAGAAAAACGTAGCGACAAGCAAAAGTCAGAGACAGAGTTTTAGCTTTATGCACGTGTGCTTTTTCTGCTTGTACGTCTTAATTGTCAGACACCCGGCCACTTGGGGGCGCTGGAGGAGCCACGGGAGCTGGAGGCATCGCCTCTGGTTGTGCAGTTGGGGGTCCAGGATCTGCAGAGAGAAGCATGCTAATTTTAGAAAACTTTACAGGGCAGATGGACTCATAAGAGCAAATTTTCAAGATTTTTGCACTATCAAACGAAAGATTTGACTATAACTGAAGTAGAAATATACAGTAGTTGCTTTGAAAATCCAACAGAAAAAGAGATTTGATTCAATTAATATCTCAGAAAATTATCATGGAAAAGTTACTGCGATTAAAGCAACCTGAGCTCTTTTGGCACATGACTGATCACAAAAACCCTGAAGTGAGATTGTCACAAATAAATGTTTTGATAAAATCCACATTAAAAAAAGACAAACACTTTTTTTAAATCCTTGTATCTCTACCAAACAACTTAACAGCGCAAAGCTACACAAATACAAAACCTGAAAAATCAAGGCTGATCAGAACAACAGTGAGCTGATACTGAAAATGTAGCAAGTACAACCAGACAAGAACAAGTGCAATGGCTCGGACCAATTTTTCTTACAGCAGTTTTAATGACACAATTTCCATCTTTTCATCCCCCAAAAAATTCAATCTGTGCCGCTTCTATAAGTGGAACTAAATCAGATGCTTGTCTGTTTGTTTTCAAAGCTTCTGCAGCCTGGACGTTCCTGTCATACTCATTTAATCTGACTCTTATGTCATTGGTTCATTCTGCACCAGAAGAAGCCAGCCGCCATACATATGGACGTAAACAATGGCTAAAAATTATAACTGTGAACTTATGAAAGAAGTCTGTCAATAAGCGCATCACATCAAAATCCCACCACTCCTTCAGATCCAAATGGATTTCTCTACAGATGTTGTAGTAAAAGCTCCACAAAAAGCCACTGCTATTGTGCTTTCTCTTCATTAGCTTCTTTTGTTATCTTGTGACAATATTGTCAGCTCCAGTTGCTGAATAAACTTTAAAAGCAATTCATAAATGGCGGCATCAATTATTACTTCCATAAAGAAAAGTACGAGAAACAAAATAAATAACTCAAATTGTTAAAACAGTTAAACACACAAAACCAAGTTAAAATATATTTCTATGGCCAGAATCTTGCATTTGTAAAGCTTTTTATGAAGACAGATGTAGTGTGAAGCACTTAGGAGTCAATCATTCTGTCATTCATTTACACAATGATAGGGGAAAGCTACACTGTAGCCACAGCCGCCCTGTGGCTATTCAATCTGACCACCTTCAGCAGGCACAGTGTGTGAAGTGTCTTGCCCAAGCAGCAGCAACGGAGGCAGACGGAGCAGGTGTTCAAACCGGCAACCCACCAATTTCAGGAAGAACTACAACTCTACAACATAACTGTTAGTAGAAGCCCTAATTGTTATACTCACACATGCCATTGGGGGCTCCAGGGTGACGTGGGGGCATCATGGGAGGCATGCCCCCTGGTGGCGGCCCGGCAGAGGGCGGACCGGACAGCATCCGTCCTGGCATCGGCTGACCCGGTTCCATCGGTCCTGTAGACAAGTGGAGGCAACGTGAGACACTAAAATGTCTCAACCACAATTTTTATTAATATTTTAAAACGGTTTTCTTTAAATAAAGACTAAAAACCTGCCTGTTTAGAGTTTCTGTTGAATCATAATAAATGGAACGCTGATCAATATTTCTGCTGTTGCAAAATAACTCCAAATAGACAGATAAAGTTTTCAAACAGGCTTTTTATCCACATGGATAAAATTGGTTTGCATTCATTTTTATTAAACGTTATGATGAGTTTAATGAAGGCACTTTACAAAATGAAATCGTTCTGGTTTTTGGAATTGATGTGTTTATAAAGCGTTTGTGTTTTCATGATGTAAAGCACTTTTAATTACCTTGCTGTTAAAATGTGCTATACATAAACTTGACTGATAAACAAATAATAAATATTTCTGCAGTTAAAAGATGTTTTATAAATTTAGTCCAACAGAAAAAAAATAAATAAAACTATGACTTCTCCACACACACACACAGAGTCTTAAATTGTCCTCTGACCTGTCTGTCCTGGGTGGTGGGGGGCCATGGGATGGTGGCCCATTGGAGGGAACCCAGGATGCATTGCAGCACCTGGTGGCGGTCCTCCATGGTGGGGAGGAGGCCCGCCATGGTGGGGCGGTGGTCCTCCGTGGTGAGCAGTAGGAGGGCCGCCGTGGTGGGGCGGGGGTCCACCATGATGCATACCGTGTGGAGGGGGACCGGGGTGGGGTCCGGGTCCAGAACCCTGACCTTGAGCTTGGGCGGCGGCGGCGGCGGCGGCAGCGGCAGCGGCGGCTTGCTGCTCCATCTGTTGTCTGGCCTTCATCTCGGCGTATTTTAGCTGCTCCATGTGGAACGCCTGGCGCTCGGTGAGGAGCTGCTGCCGCTGAAGCTCCAGCTGCACAAAGAAAGACCAACAAAAACAATTAGAGGTCGGAAAATCCCTCCATTCTTAGATGCATCATGACGATTAGACTGAAGAAGTTAGAGGAGCTTAATGCCAGCAAAAGGTTAGTAAAAGTATGTTCGCTGGTGCTACAACCAACTACGATTAAAAAGCTGATGGTAAATGGCAGCGCAGTAACAATTCATCAGATGAGTCGAAGAACTTAATTCCTAAAATTTCTTGAGGCAAGTTACCTTCCTCAAGGCTTCGTCAAATAATGTTTGACTATTTAGCGCGCTGTGCTGCAGCCAGACTCACTCCACTAATGAGCTCTTGGCGAATGCTAAGTGTTATTAGCAGCTATTTCAGGGAATACAGTGAGGGTCAAAAAGAAGCGCCGCCGAGAAACAGAAAAACTGTCAAAAGTGTGTAATCCCTTTAAGCCGGATGGAAAAGATAAAACAGATCAGTGCGTGTACTGCAAAACAGAACTGCTGTTTCACAAAAATACGTCAGCAGGAAAGGTGGAAAAAAAAGAAAATACATTTAAAGTATCAATTTTATAAAAAAGTGTTTTATATTATACTTCATTTGCAGCCCCATTTTGAGGTATAACGGACAGTTTTTACTAAATTCGTTTTTTTTAATTTTTAAACAACGTGAAATACATAATTTTTCTGTTTTAGTACTTTGAGTTTTTTCACACTTCCAACTTGGGAGTAAAAGTGATTTTTTAAATCATATTGCACTTTAAGGAATAAAATGCTTCCTGATAACTGAATGTTCTCACCAGCATTTCCTCTTCCGTATATTTCTTTTACTTGCTCAAAGAGGCTACTGCAGAACGGGACATTTTTTTTGTATTTGATTAATCATCAGAATAATAATTTTGTAAATTACTACAGTAATTGTTTACAAAAGTTCTAGTAAATAGGTAAAGATATGATTTGATGCCAAAACTGTGTTAAGAGTTATTCACTTATTGGCTATTTCTTACCACCTTTCCATATCTATTAACTTAAACCATTTAATTTCATTATATTTGCCTTGGTGCTCACTGATATATAATCATAAAGTATAAATTCTTAGTTGTTCAACTTAGTTAAATAATATTTGACATGAGACTGCAGGAATCTATATGCTTTTACTGAACGCTTTCTCCATTACCCAAACTGTTTCCATGTAGAAGAGCTGGAGCACAGAACAGCGTTTCTGCTGTTCTGTGTGGATCTTTACAACTACAATGTTTTATAGCAGCAGCCCAGGTTTGGTTTCTCTCCAGTTCTACAAAAACTTCTTTAAACAGTTCTTTTCATGAAGTGTTTGCATCTGTGAAACTGGGCTCGAATCCCACCGCTATGAAAACAGTTTTCCACTCCCACCAGCGTCTCCAGGACACACGCTTTGAAACTCATAACTAAATCACTCATGTGTCCCATGTAGGCCACTGTCGGTTCAAACTGCACCACTAAACAACTGCTTTGCTCTTGAAAACTTTCTCCTAGCAGCTCAATTTCTAAAGCTGCCAAGATTTTAAGTTTTGTTTCTGCGTCAGTATCTTTGAAAGACCTAAGAGTAACTCAGATTTAACTCACCCGGTGAGAACATGTGCTGATGGACTATATGTTTCTTGGCTACACCATCAAAGTAACCACAGAACTGGGCTGTATGGTACAGGAAATGCAAAACAGGCAAGTACTCTCAACAAAAACAAGGGTTCCCAGTTTCTCTGATAATAGCCACATTATTTGCACTAACAAAACAACAACAAAAAAAACACACAAATTCAAAAATTGACAGAAGAAAACCAGGATGAACCATAAAAAATAAACGACCCAGCAGCTTTATGATTTCAAGAGTAATTTGTCTTTGGGTGGCTAACAGAAATCGGTTTATCGCTTGAACAGCAGATAATCTAGCATTTTGTAGTGTTTTCAAGCTCAGACATTGTACAAGTATTTATTTCAAACTGGGACTGTGTGTTAAGTGAAGTGGAGGCGGTGCAAAACAAATCCATTTCAGAGCATGTTCTCATTCAGTGAGTGACGCTGGATTACCACTGGATGATTTAAACCAACACTTTCACGAAATAATAACCTTAATCTAAAATTAAGAAACTTCCGTTTCACAATAACATGATATTTAAAACCACAATATCCACCATGATATGGTGGATATTGTTTTATATAAAACAAAAAGCAACAGTAATTGTTACTGCAATAAAAACAACATATCACATTTTGTATCACGGTTATAGTGTTGCCATTTATACCATATTTATTATTTTCATACATAAACTTTCATAACTTTAACACGCCCTCTAATTTTAATAATCGATTTTTTATAATGCCTTTTATATCTTCAGATCTAAAAGGACAGGAAACAGGATCAAAACAAGCAGTTGCAATGGATAGATAATTCAATGAATAGATACATAAATAAAAGAGATTAAAACCAATATGTAAGAATATGAACCAAAAATGATGCTAAAAAGAAATCTCTTAAGGTATTTTTTTAAAGCAGTAATAAATTGACCCTTTTAAAACCTCTGTTTATCACAATAACTAATTATAGTATTAGCTTTCGACTAAACATGTTGATTCTGCTGAACAGTTTAGCTTTTTTGGACATAAGTAATTGGGATAAATGACCGATGGGAATAAACACGTGTCATGTAAACACCCCAATCGGGATATTTTATAGGGTTCAACTTGATCGAAATTAATTTATAACCTGAATAAGAGGGGTGATTTATGCCGATTGATAATTCGAATGGCGTGAATGTAAACAAAGCTAACGCTAATAAATTTGCTGTGCTGCAAACTTCTTTGACATCTCATTATAAGGGCTTTAAACCACAGGAATGGTGAAACCAAAGACTTTTTAAAACCTCTGTTTATCACAACAACAGTAACAAGAACTATGCTTACTTATAAAAGACTAGGGCAGATCAAAGGGAGTCGCGCCTTTGCATTAATTAACACGTTTTTCTCACAATTCCTAACATTTAAACTCTGACTTACAGCTTCCTTTTCGCGGTCCATGATGGTCTCCAGCTCTTCGAAGTGCCTCAGCTTGATTTCCAACTTCTTCATCTGGGTTTCCACCAGCAGAGCAACCAGGGACTTAATTTTCCTTTCTTCAACTGCTGCCAAGTGCTGAGAAGATGGATAAAATGAGATGATAAATATCCAAGAAAACGTAAATCTGTTGCAGGCCAGCATAACGGAAACATGCGATCTGTTGAGCGGCAGGCTTCACCTTGGCTTTGGTGGCTGCAGAAGCGAGAGCAGCAGCGGCCGCTGTAGCGATGTTTCCCTCTCCGATGTCATGCTCCAACTTCTTCTGCTTTTCCTCTCCCTCCTCGGTAGCTGTCTTCTCCTCTTTCTCTTT
This sequence comes from Girardinus metallicus, assembly GCA_903067095.1. Lineage (NCBI taxonomy): Eukaryota > Metazoa > Chordata > Actinopteri > Cyprinodontiformes > Poeciliidae > Girardinus > Girardinus metallicus. The sequence goes on along the minus strand of CAEGAE010088685.1, from coordinate 4,535 downwards.
CTCTTGATCTGAAGATGAGGTGTCCATAGTTTCATCCTTATCTTTATCTGAAAGAAACAGTTTAAGAGCTTTTTTCCTACTTCATTCCAACAAATCAATGTCATTTCTGTAAAAGAAAATGTTTTGAAGGACTAAGAACTGTTCTTGATAGATGAGTTTTTCTTTAGGCTGCAGATTTCTAGTTTGTCTCCAAAATAGTCAAATAAACTAACACATGTTTTAGTGGTTTGTTGAAGAGATGTGATGACTTGTATCATGTTTTACCTGCTGAAGCTGTTTTGGTCTCTCCTTCTTCCTCCTTCTCCTGTTCATGCTCTGATCCCTCTGCTCCCTCCTTCTTCACCTTTTCCGTGCTCTCCGTCTTGTCGCTTTTCTCTGCCGACTCACTGGGCTTTTCTGCCTCATCCTTCATCTCAGCCTGAAAACAGAACATCACATACATGAGCTTAATGTATGAGAAAAGACATTATTCAGGTAGGATTCTTTGGGACTTAATGGGACGACTTAACTGTACTAAGTTTGTCTTGTGAAATCAGGAGTGCGTGATATTAGAATATCTGCCGATGGTGATATTATTTGTAAATATTGAGATATTTATGGAATCAGATGCCATATTTCTTTAGTCCTTTAATTCTCATTTGTGCTTCCGTAACTCCAGGACACTTCAAGTACGTTGGACAAAGTCATTTGTGTGGGTGTGAACATCTGCTGCCATCACTCTGTCCAACTGACTTAACATTATAATAATATGAAAAATGCAAACTCAGACACTTTGAATATATTAGCCAGCAGTTACTGAGCTCCAAACAGTCCTTTGCGATACGAGTATGAATACTGCGCACACTGATATTCCGATGACAATATATTCACGATATCTCGTGCAGCCCTATGTAAAACAATTTACATCACTGTGAATTTGTTCTACATTAAATAAAGACTAGACTGATTTTAAATGCAGCCATGTTCATTGTTTGTGGATTATTAGTTAAAATGTCTCCTGTACTGATCCAATCCAAGCGCCTGACGCTTGTTAACGAAGGATAATGACTCAGCCGCAAACACCACATGCACTTTGGAAAAGACATTTACTTTCACCTGCAGATCCTTCTACAAGCAGAAACTAAACACAGATGACTGGAAGAATAAACTTCACCCGCCCCTTGGGAGAGAGAGCACTTATAAAAGGGAAACTGATGGTTGCCAAGAACTATTTAACACCTTAACAGATTTAAACTGTGTATTGATTTTCCTATTTAAACATAATGAATGTTCCTGACTGCAGATGTAGCGACATGATTTCAACCGTTCACACACACCAACGGCTCCTTGGGTACAGAAATGGTCAGACATGACCATGGTCAGTGTTGATCATTTGAAATGACAAATACAAAAAAAAACAAATGACCAGATGTAGGGCTGGGCGATAAATAGATCTGATCAACTAATCAATTTATTTATTTATTTAGACTCAGGTAAACTCTCTGACGGCGTATTAGGCCAGGCTATGATTTATTGTTTGTTTTTGTTTTTTTTTATTGTAAGAGTAAAGTCAATAGTATTTCAAGAATATAATCATAATATTAGGAGAATAAGGTGGTAATTTTATGAGAATTCAAACACAAAAAGAAAAAAATAGAGGAATGTTGAGTATTTTATGACGTTATCCTTTGGTGTCTGTATTATAAATAAGGAAATACACATCAGTACCATCAGTTTTTATCTGTATGAACAACTGAGTCTATTTGGAAGAAAGAATCACACGGACTGAGCAGATCGTGTCAGATCTTGATAACTAGAAGATTTTTTTCAAACAAAATAACTTTCTCGTAATTTTAAGATGTTCTGGTAAAATTCTGTCTTTATTCTGCTAATAATATGAGCATATTGTCTTAATTAAGATTCTTGAGCTTGGCCCTTATTTTCCATCGTACAGCTCATAATATTTTCTGACGTTTGTAATTTATTTAATTTTTTAGGAAAGAAAGCAAGAAAATAAAGATTTAAAATTGAGACTTGTATGAAAACACTGATGAATTTAAAATTGTTTTCATTTCATTTTTTAATTTATTTTTATTCCCAGCTATCAACATCTTCAATCCAGATTTATTGCAAGTTTTTCAAACAAATGCACAACTGTAAGAAGATGTAAGATGGCGGTATGAACTAGTGACTCCAAAGGTTTGTAGCGTTTCCCCCAGGATTTATCCTCAGTTTGAAGAATTACACTTTTTTTCTAAAGATGACTTATCAATATATTTCCAAAATATTTTTTTATAAGTTCCCTTTTTATCTCACCTTATCAGCCTGTTGGGAGTCTGAATCTGTTTCCATCTTTTCTGGTTCTGCGGTTTCTGCGAATGAAGAGGTGAAACAAAAAATACATCAGAAAATAATTCATCAAAACGAACTCATCCTTTTTTTTTTTCCACATAAACATGTTTTATTCCTTCAGATAAAACCCCGTAAGAGGAGTGAGATTAGCAAGTTATTTTTAGTAAACAGACCAGTGGGGAAAAGTGTGAAAGCATCTGCACACAGGAGAGCAGCTGAATGTATGTTTACAGCTGACAGTTAAACCATGTCACGGGTGCACTTAGGCCAACGTTAAGAGTCTGAAAATTGATTGTGGGTCAGGCAAAGTGCTTCAGGCCGAGTGAGAACTGGAACACATTTAGAGTTATTGATCACCACTGTAGTCGAAGAGGGCAGTAATTCAGGCATTTTATCAGGGATCATATGTGCTGTGATGACAGTAAAAAAGACACATTTTTAAGATGCTGCTCAGCAAAAATCAAGAGAGACAGAACGATGACCCAGTTTTTCTGTTTTCCCTCCACCCAATCGCTCTGTCCCATCTGCCACTGTTCTTTTAATCCACTGGTTACCACGGCAGTATAACCACACACCAATATCTGCACTGCTCAGCGTGTGCTGTTAATAACAGATGCAGATCAGATCTTTCAACGATCATAGAGAGTCATCATCTCCTGCTAGGGTTTGTGTGGATTCTTTCTAAAACATTAACATATTCTCAGAGCACTAATCTGCATCAAAACGCCCAGCTGCATTACCTTTGATACTGTGAATGTGTGCTGCCATCTAGTGGCTGGACATTTTTTATCTGAAATACCTTACATGCAGGATTCATTCACTTACCCCACAGTAAAATTCAAGCTCTTTTACAAAGGCAAGTTTTCAACTTTTCCACACTTTAGAGTTAAAAGCTATACAAATGAACCAAAAAAAGAGTTTCAATTCACGATTATATATCATTTTCTGTCATTAATAATGTCTTATGAAGGTAATCTACAAGCTACAGTAAGGACACAGTAAACAAAAAAAATATAACAAAATGTTTTGAAATGTCTCACACACACCTTATATACCTGACTGCTCCAAAAACAAAATACTAAGTTAACAAAAAAAATCCTCTACTTTAAGTTATGCTGTTTAATGCGTAAAATGTAAGCTTTATTTCAATTACACAAATCAATAAGTCATAGAGAAGTAATAAAAACATTCCAAACAAATTGAGTCAAGAGCAACTTAAGTGCTTAGACACAATATACTAATTTACAAAAAATCTCTAAAAAACATCAATAAGGTATTAGGTGTCTGGCATTTAGTAAATAGAAATAATTTTGCTAACTCTAACTAACCAAGACCAAGAAAAACTAAGTGTGACCGAACTTCAAAGAGCGAGAAAAAATCTGTATGTATGAATTTATTAGGTCTGAAATTTAATGTAAACCATGTTTTCCAAATTTGGGTTTTTAATGAAATGTTAGATTGCATTTTATTACACAACTGTGCACTCAATAAATTTATACATAATTCAAGCACTTTAAAAATCTTGAAAACATTCAATTGAAACTCAAGCATTTTCAAAGATTTCAAGCATTACAAACACTTTATGTATTGTAAACTTGCCCAAAAATATTTTTCCTAATGGTTCAAAAGAATAAAAAAAGTCTCTACATTTGTCCTGATGCTATATACCTGTTTTTTCGGGCTCCTCCGGTGCGGTTCCTGCGATGCCGCTGCTCTCCAGGCCGAAGGTGGGGTCCACCTTGCCGGTGCTCCTTGCTGCCTCCTGGACCTTTTTGACGTGAGCTTCCACCAACTCGGCAGGAACTTCCTCACGCACGCGAGAAAACTCCTCTGAAAAAGGAGAAAGGCTATTTTTACCTTCATGTCCTTCAAATGCTACCAGGACTAAAACGATACACGAAGAGCTAAAGTTTTTACTCATTAATTCAGGTAAAAGAAATCAGTTTTTTCTAACACTCCTTCTTGTTTTAGGGCTGTTTTAAACGAATATTTTAGTAATTGACTAATCAATCGATTATTCTTGCGATTAACCGGGTAATCGGATAAAAAAAAAAAAGATAAAATAAAACATTGGTAAATCTAACATAACAGCAGTGTTACTATCGCATATCAACATCAGTCCAATTTATCACATTTGAGCTTCTCTAACAGTTACTTTTCTGTAGTTTAGAAAATTAACCTGTAACAATAATAGCTCACTTTGT
>CAEGAE010088684.1:0-11543 GCA_903067095.1 Girardinus metallicus | reverse complement strand
ACTGGTGACCTGTCCAGGGTGACCCCGCCTCTCACCCGGAACGTAGCTGGAGATAGGCACCAGCACCTCCCGACCCCATTAAGGGACAAGGGTGAACAGAAAATGGATGGATGGATATATATACACACATTTCCAAAATAAACTTGAAAATGTTGTTACATTATTACAAATTTAACAAAATACATAAACATAGTCATATAATAAGTAGATAACATAACACATTCATTCTAAGTGAGACCAAATGCTAAAAAAAGCATTACATCAATTATTTTTAGGAATATCCTCTTACATTATTTCCCACTAAGCAAATCAGAGACTACAAGTAATTTTTGTTGTCTGAAAAAAATTTTTTTTCATTTTATACCTTAAAACAGATTGGCGCTTTACCGCAACCTCAGGAAATAAATAGATTATTGCTCCATCTAGTGGTGAAGCAAAGAAATACAAAGAGCTTGGATGATCTTTTTCTTTAGTTGCATTTTTGGAAGACGTTGAAGCAGGTGACCCTGGAGGCGGTGGCTGCCTGGCACATCTCCACCGAGTGGTCGATGTCCACAGAGGAAGTGCTGATGAACCAACCGCGGAACTTCAGCGACTCAAAGCTGACCAGGGAGCCACCGGGGGGGATGTTCTTGATGAAGAGAAAGCGGTCCAAGCCGTCATCCTGGTTGATCTCCTTCAGATTCTCCTCGCTGTATTGCTAACAGACACAGAGGACAGAGACGCTGGGATAAAGTAACTGTACAAATTGATATTGTTCATCCCTGTAATTATTTACCCCCAGGTTGATTAATCAATATCACGAACAATGAACAAGTTGAGGAAAGGGAATGCTCTGATTCTTTAGTGTGTGTGCAGCTAAGTCCAAAATTCTTCACATATCTGCCTACATTTAGATTTTAAATTATTTTTACTAAACTAATAACTTTCATTTCCTGATACGAAACAAGATGGGACTCACTCAAAAGACATATTTATATATATAAATATTTATATATTTATATATATAAATATATATTTATTTATTTATTAATAAATATTAATTTATTAAGAAATTAATATTTGCATTACAGTGATCAAACCATAATCATATCAGAACATTTTTATAGGAGTGGCCAAGAATTTTAGGGGAGCACAGCAAAAAAAAAAAAAAATTACATAATTTTATTTATTTATTTTTAATTTGTATTTTCTTATTTATATGGATTTACATTTATGTCTTCTTTGAATAAGATGACTGTATGCCTTTCTATGACTCTCAGCATTTTTTAAGCGGGGGCCATGGCCCCTCCTTATCCCCCTTTTATGAATGCCACTGTCCACAGGTTGAATGTTGATACTATTTATTCTAAAATGTTACTTTAAGCCAAAATTAGCCAAAAGTAATTGGATTAAAGTGAACCAGCCTCTTAAACCATATAAAAAGTGCTAATTTAAATGTAGCAAAATCAAAGCTATAACTGTACAGTAAGAGTTTCCAAAAATCATTTCAGTGATAAAAGTATGACTGTTGTAATGATTTTGTGTTTACCTCCAATTCCAGCGAAACTTTCCCATTTTCCATGGAGCAAGAAATGTGCAGGTTCTTAGAGACGGATAACAGAACCATCAAAGACCCTATGCTGGAGCTGCTGGGCGGTGGTCTGTAGTAGCACATCTTAAAGTTCACTGAGTGTAGAAAACAAACTGAAGGTTATATTACAGTAAACTTCAAGCATCATCTCATAGTCACACATAACTTTCAAAAATAGAATCAAAAAGATATGGGATCAGACTCTCATTTTCATGTCGGAAGAACGTTTTTGGTTCACGATTCCATATTTTTCTTCCTCTTTTTCCCTTTTATTTGAATTAGAAAAAGACGTGCACATATACATTACGAATAAAATACTTTTATGTCTGCATTTGGTGACGGAAAGAAAATCATCTGACCTATAAGAAAACCACCATACGGAACATTTGGGCTTTACTTTTTATGCAATGTGTTATGCTGAGATCTTTATTTAAAAAACTAAAAACAAAAATGTAAAAGAAAAGAAAGTTTTCTTTGCCTTTTTGGGACGAAGAGTGTAGAATTTTGGGGGAAGATAGAAACTTACGGAAATATGGAATAATTAAAGTACTAGGAGTAAATGCAGTGCATTTACTGTATGTTTTCTTTTTCTTTTTTTTTTACTGTGTTTATCAATTTGTAAAACCAAAATGCTAATTCCCGCATTCTTCTCTTACCTTTGCGATCACCGTTTCCGGCTCTCAGGGTGATGGCCTGCAGCTTCATCTCTCTTGTTGTCAAGATTAAATCTTTGTCGCACTCGTCGCTCACTGTGACCTCACGCATGCTGCTGCACCGCCGGAGGACTGGCTTCCTTTGTCCTGAGAAGGAGTTCCATTCTTCCTGGAAAATGGTTTCTGTGGAGAGAAAGATGGCAAGATCTTGGTGTCTTTAAAAAAGAAAAGACGTTTGGGACAGATTTTTAAAGTGTTGACACAAATCAGATTTTTTTTTTTTCCCACAAAGGTAAGTATCCTATTTACCATAAATTCTTAGATAAATGCAGTGTTAAATATTGGAGAAATACCGATCCAATATTAATATCTCCACCAGTCCCAATACTGAAAAAAATATATATTTGTGACAATGTGTCCGATTCATAAGGGCAGATCTCCTCAGTCTAATTCTGTTTTGTTCTCTGAGTGACATCATGCTGCGTTATTTGTTTTACATTGTATTTAGAATTCATAATTGCACTTTCTGAATCATTTGAAAGATGGTTTGTTGTGATTTATCTTTACATATTTGACCAAAATAGTCAGCCTAGTTTACATTGGCTATTCTGCTCCTAATAAAACTGACTGACCAAATTAACATTTGTTCTGAACATGTTTGATCAAGCTTGTGACGATATTGGTGCAGTTACCAAATAAATTTTCATTTCTGCACATTTCTGTGTTTCAAAAAAAAAACAAAATAAAACGTTTTAAGTCAATTCAGCATTTTTTTCTGTATCAGATCGGTTTCCTTAGATATCGGTATCGGTAGTGAATAAAGTGAATCCCTACTAGATATCTCAGGAACAGGACGCATGCAAACTCAGGATTGGTGTTTTTCTTCCAAACACATGCCGCATTTTTGTCTTTATTTTTATCCCCACAATGACGCATTTCACTACCAACCTTCCACCACGCAGTTCATGATGGCGCCGCAGAGCTCCACATCGCTGAGGTCTCTGCCACACAGAGACCCGGACTTGCTCAGCTTGTTCACGGCCAGCACCAGGTTGGCTACTTTCTTCATGGTCGTCCTGTTGCAGGTGACCATCAGGTTCAGGTCTTGGCTCAGCTTCACTTCACGCTCCACATCCTGCTGGAGAGAGCAAAAACAACCCTCAAGCATCATCACTATGGTTCATTACACCTCTTGTTATTATTTTACAAGTCCAGTGTTCATACGGCACATCATCAGCCTCATAACTGCATGGTGAAAAGAAAGTACACATGGAGCCAATTTGAGGGTTTTACTGATTTTGGATGTGCCGGGAGTTTTTAGGTGCTCTGTGTTTTTCATAAAATTTGACAGCTGACTGAATAATGCTTCATCTTTCCTGAAAGGCAATGGTTTAAACAAGTCACTAAATGTCTTTGGGATGTAATAGAGTAAGTAAAATGGTGAAAATAAATGACTAATTATTCATTTATTAAAGATATGCTCAGGCGATCTATGTTAGAGTAAAGGCCAATAAACAACCTTCAAGCAGCTTCATGCAGTGAAAGCATTAGCATGAAGAAAGTAAGCTAAGACTGTTTTTAATATGCAAATCCTCTCCAAACATTAATTATATAATTCACTAAAGAATGAGACATTCTTTAGATTCAAGTTTTTAATTCAACAGATAATGAAACTGATAAAAACTTACATCAAAACATTAATATAGCTGCTACAGTGTATATATGATAGTTATCCTGAGTGATGAATCTTACCTCTGTGTCACTGGGGTGAAAACTGTTATCAGGTGAGCTAATGGCAAACAAAAAAAAAATGTTAGTGAAGCATTTTACCTCAGGTCGGTCTTGCTATGTTATCAAAAACCGTAAATGAGAAAACGATTTTTAATACGATAAAAACCGTTTGGAAATCTGTAAACACTTGTGGACTCGCTCGGGAGTTTAAAATGATTTTGTTTCAACATTCTGGAGGGAAGAAAGCAAACACGGCATTTTTGTCAGAACAGCTAATGAAACACGGTACACTCATTTAGAGAGTGGTTAGACCACTGCGGCATGTCAAATATGTGACGAACTTCATGGTTACCGTGGTAACTGTATATGAAGTGTGATTACTCTTACTGCACGTGTTACCTGCAGCTTTCAGCTCAGAGAACGAGAACTGTAAAACCTACAAACTTTCCAGTTTGAAATGAATATTTCTATTTTCTCCAGAAAATCAAGAAACCCGCAAGACTGAACTGTCACTTTAAAATGTAACGCCCGCGCGCGACCTCGGCAACGCTCCCATGTCACGGTCTGTTAGTGGGAGAAGTGGGAGGTTGTCACGTCAGATCCCCTCCCCAGTTCTCAAAACCACACGCGCGCCCACACACACCTGGTAAATGCTCACGCGGGGTCAGTGCGACCAGCGTGAAAAACTCGCGGGTCCCAATGAACCTCAGCTAATAAGACCGCAGGTACAACCAAGGAATCAAAATAGCAAAATGCTAAAGGAAAAGCTAATCAATGGATGTCCTGCAGCAAGACCAAAAAATCTACCAGGCATTAAGGGGAAAAAAAAAACAAACAATAAAATCGTCAACCACAACATTAAATTTCACATGTTAATAAACATCACAGCCTGCCGTTTACAGACAAGTTGTGTAGAAACTGTTCTTCAGCTCACCAGTCCAGCGCATCAGATAAATCAAAGTCCGACATTGTGCCTCAGAGTTCAGTCCGTCAGATGATGGTGAAGTTCAGGCTAACTGCCTCTTGCTGTGCGTTTTATAGGCAACTCACTTCCTGTCTCTCTCTGCCTCTCTGTCTCTCTCTCTCTGTCATGGTTGTGGAAACCACTGCTGCCTCTTTGTCCAGTGGAAAAAAAAAAAGTCACTGAGTATGAAAAAAAATCTGTTACATGTCAAGATGTTGTGATGTTAAAATGAGATCTGACTGATCATTTTCAAACCTTGATTTGTCATAAATCCTGAACAAACGACATCTACCTGTTAGAGGAATTACATAATGAGTGAACAAGATTTAGTAACCTGGTTATTAGCTGTGGCAGCTTTTGTTGAAGCATCTTTTGATTCAGTTTCAGCATTCAGATTTCTTTGGTAGGAGCCCGCCTGCATCCACTGCTAATATTTATTCACTAAATATCTCCAAATCTCTGACTGAGAGCACCACTTTTGTCCACAGTCATTGTCTGTCAGACTTGGGCTTTGGCTAGGCCAGTGATTCCCAAACTTTTTATCATGAACCCCCCCCCCCCCCACCACCACCACCACCCCCCCCCAGTGGTTCCCAAACTTTTCCTCCTGGGCCCCCCCAGTGGTTTCCAAACACTGTCTGCGCCCCCCCCCCTCCTAGTGGTTTCCAAACATTTTCCGGGGCCCCCTGTGCCCTGTGGTTTCCAACCAAACATTTTCTGGGGCCCACCTATGGAGGGGGGGGGGGGGGGAGGGGGAGGGGGCACGCCTCACAGTTTGGGAACCTCTGGGCTAAGCCATTTCTTTTTTTTTTTACTGAACTGAAACACACCAAATTCCACAGCACATCTACATGTGAAGACTGTCAAAGTCAAGCTAGCATAACTGAGCTACTTCTCTCTCCTTTGCTACTTTTTTAAATTAAACTTTTTCCTGATCTGTGACCTTTTCATCCAGTGTGGACAATTAGTAGCAAAACACTGCTTCCCTTTGTCTTTGTGTTACATAAGTGACTTTATTTCCGTGTATTTCTCCATTTCCATTTAGAAGGAAGAAAATCTGCATGGATTCATGGAATCAGGAACGTGATGCAGCTAATCATCGTCACTATGACTTCACTATGCTGGCAGGTGTGACCTCAAGGAAACTAAATACTGAGACCGAATGTTTCAGAAAACTGTTAGTTTAACGTTGTGAACATTTTAGCATCCAGATTATTGCCGTTTATAATTCTTTTTATATTATTCCTAAATCAATTCAATTTATTTGTTCTTGTATTGCACAGTGCAGCATATATCTGACAGCAGAGGTGGGAAAAGTCTGGAAATAACTCAAATGATTGTTTCTAACAGATTAGATTTTTTTCTCTCTGAAATAATCTGCGTGTTTCTGTGTCGGCCATACTTGACAAACTTTTGCCCTTGTCTTTCAGAATCCTAACTGAAAGGCCAGACAAATGATTCAAAGCTTAACTTGAAGACAGGTAATGAACAGTGATGTGGTTCCTGTTCAGAGTGATGGGGGTTTATGATCTACTTTAAAAGCCACATCCTCTGATGTGGCTTTGCTAGGCAGCTTCATTTTCAGTCTGCTTCATTTTCAGTCTGAACATTTTTCCAAAATTATATTTCCAGTGGAATCAGTTTTTCTGCGTCACAGAAAAAAACTAAGCAAAAAAACAAGGAAAAGTGAAATTTCACCTAGCAACAGTTTATACAGAGTCTGAAGCTCATGTACCTGGATCAAAAGTTGAACTTGTGTGGCCCCGGGACCATCTGTTTCCCTTGTCATGATTTTTGTTCGGTCCTGGATCACAAGTCAAGAATGCTAAAAATTTGGCCAATAAAAGAAAAAATAACTGCTAACCCGAAAAGTTTGAAAATGGAACAATCTGGAGCCTTTTTTATGTTTTGGAAAAGGAGCTTCAGAGAGTTTATCCAATGTTTTTTTTTTTTAAACGATATACAGATTTTATGAAAAATGTGTTTATTGTTGAGGAGGTTAAACCAAACTTTTTTTTTTTTTTTTTAGAAATCACAATAAACACTTTTTTTTTTAATTTTTAAGTTAATTAATTTTATAGAGCTGCAGTAGCTGCGTGAAGCTGACACCCCACCCACATCAAAAAATCCAGCAAATAGTCTGATTGGTTAGTGCTCCGTTTGTGCAGCTTTGGTTTCTGAGATATTAACAATAATTTTTTAGGTCATCCAGAGTTCACCATCCCCATCATATTACTCCAAAACAAACCAAAGTGGGCTACTTCGTTAGTGCTCCGTTTGTGCAGGTTTGTGCTGTTAGAACTGTCGTTTGTGCAGTTTTCCTTTATTAGATATTAAAAGTTATCATTTTTGGCCAATGACGTCACCAGCCGTCTTGCTCCAAACATCAAAATCTTTGCTTTACTACTGTTACGTCACCTCCACCAACTGGTTTGTACTGTGGACCACAATGTCACCCAAGGATAATATTATGCCAGTGATGATTTGAGATAACGATATTATTTTTACTTTTTCTAAATATACCAACTAAATCTGATTTTACTTTATTTGTTGCTTTCAGAGTTTAAGATTCACGCGATCACATTCACCAAGTAGGAGACAATTCATTTCACCTGCAGGCTGTACTTCCTGTTTTACTTCTTCGTCAGTTGTCTTCCAGCACATTCCTGTCACGTAAGTCTTGTTTTCAGTGTCGTTTTTATGCAGTTGAGGTTGCTATATTTTTGTAGAAAAGGGATTATTCGCAAGAAGTTGTGGCATAATTAATACAATTATAGTAGGACAATATCTCTGGTAATTTTTTATTCAGTTATTTTTTTGGTGATGTATGAACTTGCATACACGGTTTGCTATTGACCCACCCAAATACCTGCCTTGTGAGGCAAAGGGTTTCTGTCCTACCTGAGAAGTAATGAACCATGAAAGTGACTGTTTTGAAAGTCCAATATAATTAGACAGTGAAATAAGAAACGGTGTTGATTTGAACAATGAACTTTAACAATTGAAACAACAACAAACAGTGTATTAATAATTGGAAATGAATCTCTCCTGTCTTGAATAGAAAACTCCTTTCATTTGAGATTTAGGCAGAAAGAAATATCAAAACATTTACCCAACTGAAAGTCAAAATATGGAATGATTTGCCAAATAAGAACTTGCTAAAAGAAAACAACAAATTCTGGTCTGGGGCATGTAAACATGGCATGAAGCTATTTGCCTTTGGTCTGGTCAAACTTTCTCCCCCAATTTTTTCCCCTCACAGATCTGCATGTGGTGGTATTTGTTCTTTTCTGTCTTCACAACATTTGCCAGGTCATCATAAAGCTCCCACACAGATGGAGCTCTCCGGCAGTATGCAGTGTAATGTCCCAGGCCATCAACCTTCCCCTGAAAGTGATGACCGCTCTCAAAGTCAGTGTTTTTCCTTGGAGAGCCATAATGGAGGGAAATTCACTCAAGGCAAATTCAGTTGGATTTGGAAGGTCGGTGTCAATCCATGCTATTTCTCCAATACTATAGCTGTGAGTAATGGTTCCTGCGCAGAGAACATTTCCTGAGGTGCTGGCTCCTGTTTTGAATTCAGATGGACATTCTGATTCGTTCTGCAGTGGTCGGAGGCAGGGAGACTGTGGAAGGAAGAGTCCCTTTTTCTACTGAAGTGCTAAGCTGAGTCATGCCAGAGTTCTTCAGGACAGAAATATCAGGTAAAACAAAGGGTACTTCCCTGGTCATTCCTTTGTTTAGGTGTCAGTATTGTGAAGAGCAGTGTTTAGAGAGGTAAACGCTTGATACATTTCTCATTGTCTTCCCAATAACTGTGGCAATATTGCACTGGGCTTCGATTTGGTGGGTGCCAGACCTCAACTGTGTTTTTGCAAACACTGAACTAAGCAGATCTACCAAGTATGTCTTTGGGGTCTCACCATCTGTAGTTCTGGATTTCACCTGCTTCAAGAGTGGGCTATCACTGTCATTCATGACAACATTTTGAAATGCAGAGCTGTCACAGAAAGTACAGCATAAGCACTGAGAAAAGGCATCAAAGGAGCAGGTGTTTAACACAGAGAGTGACAAACTTTAACAGGCTGATGCATGTTCCCATTTTTCAGTAGCCCCACTTTCACTCTTTTGGCCCCAGATGATGAATCTGCATGGAGCCATTCAGTGCAGGAACTCAGGTATGAAGTCCTCTTCCTCTTTTTGGGTGGAAGAATTTGTCCGCTCCAGTTTTCAACCACATTTTCATCTGCTGTGGAAAAGTTTCTGGCAGCATCAAATTCCATTAAATCCCTAGAATCCATTTCTCTGTGACCTTCAGCATCGTGGGTAATTATGGATGCAGGATTAGCTTCTGTAACTTCTTCTTGAGTTGTAGGTTTAATAAAAATTTGGACATTAAAATAGAATCAAACTAAGGCCAACATATGACGTTTTATATTTCTTTTATTAAAAATGATCAGGACACATGATTTACCCGCGGAGGACAACACAGGTCAGCAACTGGCTTTCTGGAGGAGCGTCTCCGTAACTTAAGGAAAAGGCAGCACCCAAGTAAGAAGACGCTTTCAGCCCCAGAAGCTCCACCAAAAAGAGGAAGTTTGCCTGGTACTAGCACGTAGACTTTACATGCGTGAAACTGCAGTGTATTGCGCAGGATGGATCTGCTCAAGTGGGACGATCCCAATGCAGCAGATTTTTGCAGCGTTCCCACGTTTATTGGACACACCAGGCATGGTGAGGTTATACCTCATATTGAGATCAGTTAAACACTCAACTGCAATACTATGTGTAAATATACAATTACAATCAAACAAAATATCAAACCACCCAGATCATAAATCTGTAGCACCCATCAAAGGTTGAATTCAATACTTCATTTCACTTTTACATTTGATTTGTATTTTTTGTCTTTTCTGATTGTTAGATTTTGCAGGACTTTGCCGTTTTATATCCAGTCTTGTGGAAAACCGACAGAGAACTGGAACACCTTGTTTTCATCGAAGATCATTCGCATGGGGAAGAAGGAGGGGAGCGGTCTTCTGCATGAGACTGAATCGTCTCCTACAAGGTATTGAAGCTCAAAAGGAACATTTTCTGAACTATTTTTTTTCTCCTGTGGCTCTTTTTTGATTGTGTAACATTTTAATCTGAGTTTTTCTTTGATAGACGGACAAGGTGATGAGGCTCTGCAGCTGCTGCCAAAACTCCTCCCTGCTGTCCCCTAGAGAGTTGGGTGAAAGGTGGCCAGACCCAGCAACCTGGAAGTCCAGCAAGCCTTCATTGATGTCCAGCCAGTAAGTTTATCTTCATGTCAGAATGAGTTCTTTGCTGTTTAAATGTAGTTGAAACCAGAAGTTTAAAACAAATATGCCTTTTTTCTCACCGTTCTTCTTGTCATTAACGTGGAATTAACCAAGTCCTAATTGACATAACATGAGAAGTTTAATGTCATATAACATGAGACAGTGTTGACCAAAAATATATGTCTTTTTAGTATAAATAAACTTCAAACGCAAGGGCCTTTTGATGATGTATCAAACAAGAATCATATAAGAATTAGTCAAAAATTATTAGTGTGGAATGCTCCTCCTTACCTTTAAAATGACTAATGGCTTCCTTTCTGCTTCTTCCACACACCAGATTGGGACAAACATGGTGGAATATCTTGGAAATGCAGCAACAGAGCGCCCACGTGGTCTCGTGTTTGGGGACAGGTATTGTTGTTCCCAAGCATTTGTCATCACAAATGGAACTGCTTTGGAATATCCAACTCCTTTTGGGGGCTGTTGATGGCTGTTTCAAATCTTTCTTTGTTTTTGATGTGAGTTATCCCTAGTCGTGTTCCCAGATTTGGGATTTTCTCCAAACTGTGGTATATGAAATCCCAGGAAACGAGTCGCCCCCGATAAAATTAATGAGGGCCCAATTGAATGCCATGGAAGAATAAATGCAGTTCTTCAATAACCCTTAAATAACTTTAAAATGTTCTGACATAAAAACCTTCTTTGTTACTAGTTACTTTTTTTTTTACATTTCTTTCAAACTTTTTTGATGAAAATATTTCTTTATGTGTATACCAATAAAGTTAAAAAAGGGTGCGGTTTTAATCAATTGTTTAATTATGTAACTTTTACGTGTCTGTTAAAAATTTTATGTATGTTGGAATATATAACATTTGCAAATAAAAGTTATTTTGAGCTAATCTGAATGTTTTTAGTGCAATTTTTATAGTGAATTTTAAAGTAAAAAAGAAAAAAAAGATTTTTAAAAATAAAAATATGGTTGTAAAATAACCCTTTTAATGAGTTATACATTTCAACCAAATATTGAGTTATTTTAACTTTGAGCAGTAGTTAATTTAACTCAGAACGTCAGAACATTTTGGGCTGTAGCTATAACCCAATGTGCTGGGTTAAACCATCAACCCAACCCAATTGAGTTAAAACGACCCAGTGTTGGGTCGGTCCATATTTGACCCAGCGCTGGGTTACGAACTGGGTTATTTTTAACCCAGCAGTTTTTACTGTGTACACATTACGTTACGACTGCATGTCCTCTATTCACAGTATTCAGTTATTGTGGAGAGAGCTATAGTGGTGAGAAAACATTATGATCTAAAAAC